>JAQQZT010000037.1:33617986-33633687 GCA_030068275.1 Clarias platycephalus | reverse complement strand
TGAATTGCAATTCTGCTTCCTTTAATTCAATTCCGAATTGTAATTCTAGATCCTGTTTTTGACATCAATTCAAATTCGATTCAAATTCAAGAATTGAATTGGAATTTAGGAGTCATTCTCAATTCAATTCTGAATTGTGCACAAGCCTGAGCGATACAGTGGTGTAGTGGATAGCACTGTGGCCTCGCATCTCCAGGATCAGGGTTCGATTCCTGCCTCGGGGTCTGTGTGCATGGAGTTTGCATGTTCTGTTCTCCCCGTGCTTGGTGGGTTTCCTCCGGATACTCCGGTTTCCTCCAACAGTACAGTATGTGTTTGTCCCCTGTGATGGATTGGCACCCATCCAGCATGTTCCCTGGCATAGGCTTCAGGCTCTGTAAAGCGGTGCAGACGATGAGTGAGTAAGTGAGTCTGTTATCACCCAAATGAGGATGGGTTCCTTGTTGAGTCTGGTTCCTCTCAAGGTTTCTTCCTATTGCCATCTCATCTCCTCAGCTTGCTCATCAGGGACAATCTGATCATTTTGATTCATAAACCTACACATTTCATACGAACTTAAATAATTATTTTGATTGTGATTGAATTGAGTGAATGAGTGAGTGAGTGACCACTTCATGCTGGTCAGTGTGGATCCTGAGATTATTCTTGGAAAGCTTGGCACAAGACGCGCGTGTATCCTGCATGGATGAATTCACTTCCTAAACACAGACACTAACCCTGGCTGAGGAGTACCCCTGTGAGCTGTTCTTTAAACTTCGTCATCCATCAGTGCACTCTGCTCTTGTCAATGGTGTATTCTGGGTAAACGTTCTGTAGTGCAACGGGAGACCATCAACTGCAACTAAGGGGATTTTCAAAGAGGATTCGAGACTTGGGTTCAACAATGGTGCAAACACAAGCCATGTGTTAGAGTAGGAGTGCTAGAGTACAGTACTCTCATTTTTTGTACAAACCTTGTTATACATGTTTATTTTATGATTAAGTCAGAACAAAACTTAAATAATTATTTCGATTGTGTAAAGCTGCTTTGTGACAATGTCAGTTGTTAAAAGAAAATAAAGAAAATGTCTGGGTTTCAGAAAAAAACTAAGCAAAACTAAGCTTGTTTATTAATCTGCATTAATCATACCTGAGACTATATTTTAATCAAAGTTTCATCGTACCAATTATTGCCTTTGTTTCATTAATTACTGTTTACTGCTTTTTATGTTCTGTTTTTTTATTTAATGTATTCTGTGTAAACGTGGCGGCACGGTGGCGTAGTGGTTAGCACTGTCGCCTTGCACCGCCAGGGTCCGGGTTCGATTCCTGTCTCTGTGTGCGTGGAATTTGCATGTTCTCCCCGTGCTTGGTGGGTTTCCTCCGGGTACTCCGGTTTCCTCCCACAGTCCAAAGATATGTAGGTTAGGTTAATTGACATTCCAAATTGCCCGTAGTGTGTGAATGAGTGTGTGTATGTGTGTGTGCCCTGCGATGGGATTGGCACCCTGTCCAGGGTGTACCCCGCCTTGTGCCCTAAGTTTCCTGGGATAGGCTCCAGGCCCCCAGTACAGAAAATGAATGAATGAATGAATGTGTAAACGTTCTGTAGCGCAACAGGAGACTATCAACTGCTACTAAGGGGATTTTTTTGAAGACATCTTTGCTTTACAGCACCTCTTTGCATGTGACTTTTTTTGCACAGTACTATAGAGTGTGTTGTATACTAGTGATGTGTAAAAGAAAAGCTACTCTACTAATCAGTGCAATCTAAACCACCTACTTCAGTTAATAATTAAAGAAAAAAGTTATGCTTGCTTTTGCATTATTTTTTAGTACACACCTCGTACACTTATTTATAATAATGAATTATTTTCCACCATGTCGCTGACAAGCTTAACACTGATACACCTCTCTTGAAGGTCTAGTTGCAAATATACAGTAGCCCATTGAGATTCTAAGTGACTACAGACATAACTTTTAGTTCAACATGTGCATCATAAACCATTTCATATACATATGTAATCCATTAAGAAATCTAAATGGTATAATGCTTTTTATACAGGGAAAAATGTACCCATTTACCGTACTTGTCTTTATTTACAGGTCAGTCCTGTCTGCTCCAATATGGCGGCTCGCAGCAACGTCTATGTGTATTCTATCTATATCAATAACAAAGTTCCCTCCCACCTTTTTGATTTCAGTACTTATATATATATAAAATATACACATATTTTAGACACTATGCACTAATCCCAGCACCACCAAGTTGCTTCTGTTGGGCCCTTGATCGAGGCCCTTAACCCTCAACTGCTCAGATGTAAAATGAGATATAATGTAAGTCACTCTGGATACGGGCGTCTGCCAAATGCTGTAAATGTAAAAATGCATTTCATACTATTCGGTTTAATTATTTATCTCCACATTTAGCTTGTTAAATCCCCTAACTACATACGGTTAAAGCCATAAAGCATCAGCGCACACAAGCCTCAACAGGAGGTTTGGGAAATGGCTATTTTTGGATTCCCTGTAGTTCCTGCCAGTGATCAGCAGAGGGCGGTCCTATCCTTCAGGAGATACAGTATGGTGCAAGTTCCCATCCCTGGTCCTCAAGAACCTCGTGTTGTGTACACGTTGGTGTTTTGTCCTGTTCCAACATACAAACCTTAAATCAGGAAGGCTGATCATTTGCTGAATAGGACCAATGACATGAACAGTTCAATCCAAGACACTTTGGCAGCAATAATCTCAATCAAGCTCTTCATGTAACTGTGAATTAGACCTGAACAACATTAAGGAGAGATTTTGGACCATTCTTCCATACTGAACTGCCTTGGCTCAGTGATATTCCCGCAGCATCTCTACTGTATTGCGTTGAGGTCGGGGTTCTACAAAAGACTGATTTTGTGTCTCTGAATCTATGATGTAGTAGATTTACTTCAGTCTTTAGGGTCATTGTCCCGCATCACCCAGCTTCTTCTGAGCTTCAGCTTGCAGACAGCCACGCTGACACTACCCTGTAGGAGGCATTGATAAACTTGGGAATTTATTTTCCACCCCACAATGGTAAGCTGTCAAAGTCCAGAGTCAAGCTGCCCCAAATCATGATGCTCCCTCCAACATACCTGAGTAATGGGATGACGTTTTTATGTTGGCATGCACTTCTGTTTTTTATGACATACAGTATGTACTGATGTGTGCTCTTCCCAAACAATTCCATCTTCATCATTTTCAAAGTCTACAAGGCATTTTCCCAGTAGTGTTGCGGAGTGTCAGGGTGTTCTTTGGCAAACTTGAGAGCTCTGGCGTCCTCTGTGGTCTACAATGTTTTGTGTCTGGTTGACTCATGAAAAGAGATGTTTATCCAGCTCTAGTGAATCCCTCATGACTTTAGCTGTTACGCTACGGTTCTTCTTTAATCCATTCAACATTCTGTGTGTTAATATTGGAGTGATCTAACAATATTGTGTTTCACGTGGGAAACGCAACATACCTATTAGTTTTTTGGCAATTATCTGACTCTGAAAGATCTGAAAAAGTCAGACAATTGCCAAAAAACTAATAGTTAAAGGGGAACTCCTTCTTTTCATGACGACAGTGTTTACTGTCATGTTCCTAAGATTTGGACACAAATTCTTCGAATGTAATGCAGCTGAGGTAGACTAGACTTGACTAAGTAGTGATTTATGAGATGATGAGCATAATGGAGAGAATGGATAGTAATATTGGCTTGAAAATTGGGAATTTGTAAGCTGATCTGTTTGAGCACTCTCTCTTCGGGTAGAAATGAAGCAATGTGACTGCAGTATTTTCTGCAGCCGGTCAAAAAGGACTGTGGGTGAATTTGTGAAAACAGACTAACCGGTTGATGAAAGGAAATTTTAAAAACGCGAATTTTATTTTAGAAAATATAGTCTGGACACAGGCGGCATGGTGGCTTAGCGGTTAGCGCTATCACCTTGCACCTCCAGGGTCCAAGTTAGATTCCCACCTTGGGCCTGTGTGCATGGAGTCTGGATGTTCTCCTTGTGCTTGGTGGGTTTCCTCTGGGTACTCTTGGGCCTACCTCGAACAGGCCCAATACATGCAGGTCTTTCCCCCTATAAAGCAGTATACAGTAGATGATGAGTAAGTGAGGAGAGTAGTCTGGACTCCATTGAAGATACACTATATGGGCAAATGTATTTGGTCAAACCTGCAATGACATTGTATACATCTACTTCAAAATCCCCCCCCCCCCCTCCCGCCGCCCCCTTTGCAGCTATAACAGCTTCATTCTTCTTGGAAGGCCGTCCATAATATTTTGGAGTGTTTCTGAGGGAATTTGTGCCAGTTCATTCTGTAGAGCATTATGAGGTCAGGCCTTGATGTTGGACGAGAAGTCCTGGCTCGCAATCTCCATTCCAGTTCATCCCAAAGGTGCTCGATGGGGTTGAGGTCAGGGCTCTGTGTTCAGGCCAGTCAAGTTCTTCCACAACGAACTAATCAAATTGTGTCTTTCTAGTCCTTGCTTTGTGCAGTGGGGCTCAGTCATGTTGGAATAGAAAAGGACCTTCCCCAAACTGCCGAAGCATAGCATTGTTCAAGATGTTTTGGGATCCTGAAGCATTAAGATTGCTCTTCACTCAGGATAAGGGTCCTGACTCTGATTGATTGAAGCTCCTGAACTTAATAATTAACAAGTTTGTGCAAAGTATAAAAATGTGTTTGTGTGTGTGAGTAGATCATTTAATGTTGGTTTTATTGCACTGCAGAACACGTTCATCATGCAAATAAAAGCAAGCCACGTTCACGCAGATGCTTGGGCCCGATCATTGTTGCTTGCAACTATGTGGTTGTTTTTAAAATGCACCCAATCGATCTTGATATACTCCTCCTTGGGAATTTATACGATCGCCATTCGCCACCAAACCGGGCCAACATGATCTCATGTCATTGAGGATGTAAAATTGCGAAGGGATTTTTGATATCTCAAACAGTTCGCCGCTGCGAGGCCTTTAACTTAAATGAAAAGTGGCTAATAACTTCCGGAGTGACATCACACTGAGTGACATCATAGTGTGATGCTTTTTCCCCCCCTAGCATCTGTGGCTTTTTGGAGGTCTTAACATGTTCAAAAAGGCACATAGGATTTGTGGTGCGCCCCTGAACGATGGCACAGGTGCTTGGGCCCGATCGTGGTTGCTTTTGCAACTATTCTTTTTACTATTGGTTTTCATTGCACTGGAAAACACGCACATACTGTAAAGGCAAGACACGTCCACGTCCACGTCGCTGGTTAAGTGCATGTAGAATCTGCCCTCGACGGGTGGGGTCGAGAAGGAGCGAGAGAGATCTAGAGAGAGGAGGGAGGGAGGGAGGGAGGGAGGGGAGAGGAAGGAGGGGTGGGGGGGTAGTTTTTTTTTTTTTTTTTTTAAGATACACCGGTGCACGCGCGCGCGCGCTCGTAAAGCAGTCCGTGCGACAACCGGAAGCTCCTATAGGCGACACATGGCACAGGATAAGCAACCCAAAGCGCGCTCCTGTTCTCCATCAGGACATCACGTCGTCCGTGTCAAGAGGATCTGATTTTTATTATTATTATTTTTTTTATCCTGAGGGAGATAAAGACGCCGGTGGATCATACAGTGAATAATAAACTGATTGAACTGAATAAATAAGAGGAGAGGATCTGCAGGCGCACAGCGGGCTTCGCCATGGTGAGTGCTGGCTAAACAGATCAATCGAAGAAACGCCTAGAAATAAGAGACGTGATGATAAGGATACAGGATGAGAGGATTTATTGTATTTGTGCTCAGGTGTTTATATTAACTCGAGGTTGAATAAATAAATCATAAAAATAAATCATCATAAAAAAAATCACCAGTGATTAAAGGACGCGTTCTGGATAAACACACACGCACACACACACACACACACACACACATTGGGATGGTTAGATATATGTGTGTGTGTGTGTGTGGATTGAATTTGCTTATTGATGCTTATTACACATCACTGCAATCCATCCAAGGTGTGTTTATTATGATGATGATGATTATTTGATTTGTGATTATCGCTTGTGCGGTTTAAGGCCGATTTTTCTCAGCTCATCAAATCTAATCCTGGTTTATTTTCATTTTTCAACATTAAAAAAAAAATCTGTCTGTCCCATTGCACCGGTGTGTCAGTGACAGGCCAGATATATAGACATGGAATATTTTTCCTTATTTATTTTTTTATTTTGTGATTGTTGGGGGAAGGTGGTGCTGATGAGGAGCGTTATGACTGGTGTGTGTGTGTGTGTGTGTGTACAACTATATATATATATGAGGGCTGCCATGAATAGATCATGATAGATAGGTATAATAACACTGAAATAAATGATTATTACATAAGAATGTCCAGGCCTAAAGCCTGTCTATTGATGAGGAGTGTCATTGAAAAGGAGCGCAAGCGCGCACGACCCCCCCCCCCTCCTCCCTCCTTCTCGTCTCTCTCTCTCTCTCTCTCTGTGTCTCTCTCTCTCCCTCACATCTCCACACCCACCTTCTCTCTTTCCTGATGGAAAGAACCCCGAGAAAACAGAAACGTCAACGCAGGATCATTCATTCCACTTGTTTTTTCCTATTAAAACAAATATATATATATTTAATTTTTATTCCCAGCCCGATTCCCTCTCCTTCTCCTCCTCCTCCTCTTCCTTTTCAGTAGGAAGGCACGCCCAGAGACATTTTCGTTGTCGCCTAGACACCGTTTAACCCTTTCCGATGCGACTCCGCTTACATCAATCTCGGCTTGCAGAAGAGGAGAGAACCGGTGAGGCGACGCGTCGGTGATCGCGTGCGTGCGTGCGTGCGGAGGAGGAGGAGGAGGAGGAGGAAGCGGACTCTCGGTGGGAGGGGGAAATATATTACTTTATTATATAGTATAATATATACAAAAATAAATCTCGGCTTTGTCGGTCGTGCGCGCGATGGAAACGACCGGAGACGTCAACATGGCGACATCAGCTGCGCCCGTGCGTTCCGACACCAATCCGTGGCACTGAAGGTACCTGCCTCCTGGACACACACACACACACACACACACACGTAGACGAGAACGAGAGCGAGATGCAGTCCGCGTTATACAGTCTCAGGTCACCGGAGGGAGAGACCGGATGTGGCGCGTGAGACACACACGCACTTAGGTGACCTTGTCCAGCATCCTTAGTGACGACGGATCGAGAGCGCGCGCGTGCGCGCGCACACACACACACACACACACACACTCCCTGCGTGCTGGTGATGAATCCGATCTCATGTCTCTCAGATCGCACCTCCTCTGTCCCACTTGTTGCAGTTTCATCTTCTTCATCAATCAGATGACGTCATGTTTCTGTTACTTGTTCTGTTCTTGATTCTGTTAAACACGCGCTACTGTAGGTTAATAGCGACCATCACGGTGGAGGCAAAATCATAGGCGACGTCTAAAGGGTGTGTGTGTGTGTGTGTGTGTTTGAGGAAGAGAGAGAGAGATAACACGCATCGCTTGTGTCTCTGCTACAAGAACAAGCGCACGTTAACCGTAACACCTGCGTTTCAGCACCACGGACAGCCGCCGGCGTGACGTTTGAACCCGCACCCGCTACGCACGATGTATACTGTGTATGTAATCAGCGGGACATTTATGCATAAATTGCCGGCTACATGGTCGAGGGTTCGATTCCCACCTCGGGTCTGTGTGGATGGAGTTTGCATGTTCTCCTTGTGCTTGGTGGGCTTTTCTCCGGATACTCCGGTTTCCTTCCACAGTCCAAGGACATGCAGGTTGAGTAGGGATAACTGGCGTAGGACAATGTGAAGGACAATCAGGTGCCAAGCTGGCAACAGGGTTGGGAGTGTCCGTTCGCCGATGTGCCGGATGGCACGTGGATGGACCAAAATACAGGAAAAAAGCATACATCATGTGCTAACCACTACACCACTGTGCCACCCTTGTATGCATACATATAAGAAGAAAAATCCAATAGCATCCAATTCATAGAAAATATACTGTAGTCTTTTTTGTTTTTAAACAATTGGATATTTATTGAGTAAACGCTTAGACATTTAAACCTCTGTTTGAGAGAAAGAAGTGAAAAGCATGCTTAAGATCATGCTGGAGATCTAACCTGTCCTTCTGTGTATTGCACGGTATGAGAGAAAAGTCTTCAGTAGATTAATTTCATAATTACATTTCTGTGTTTTCCAGTCAAAAATCCAGATCTTAGAATAATAATAAAAAGAAACCTTTATTGCCATTATACAGTGTACTCCTTTAAAGTAGGGTTCCTTTAGAACCCTTAGAACCCTTAAGGCTTATAGATTTAAAGATAAATCACAAAATAGGACTATTTAAAAAATATATATATATTTAAAAAA
Organism: Clarias platycephalus; assembly: GCA_030068275.1. Taxonomy (NCBI): domain Eukaryota; kingdom Metazoa; phylum Chordata; class Actinopteri; order Siluriformes; family Clariidae; genus Clarias; species Clarias platycephalus. Next base: position 33,625,324 of record JAQQZT010000037.1, on the reverse strand, counting down.
TCTTTGACGAAACACTATAACCATTATGAGTTCTACATAGTAGAATCTGTAAGTACGTCCCCAAAGGCTACAACCCTCTGTTTTGGAGTTCTGCATAAAACCTTTAAAGGGTTCCTTTAGAGAGACAGAACCTTTTAAGCCTTTAAGTCCAAGAAACCCTCAGGTTTATAATGTAGGTTAAAATATAAATCACAAAATAGGGCTGTTTATTTCTTTTTAATTGACGAAACATAACAACCCTCTGTTTATGGGCTCTATATAGAATAATCTTTAAAGACCTCAGTGATACAAATCAAAGGACCCCTAAGGCTTTAAATTTATTAAATTGTAATGTATGTTTTTTTTTTTGTTTTTTTTTAATTATTGACAGACTAGCGCTACATGTATGTTCTCTCGTTCCCCAAATGCTAAAACCCTCTGTTTTTGGGTTCGACATACAACCGTTACAAGTACAAGATCTTTTAAAAATCTAATTTATTCCATGAATGATTTATCCATCTGAGATATAAATCAGGGGACATAATGTAAGTCAGGAAGCAGTGGCACCTCACAGCTCCAGGGTCTCGGGTTCTGCTCATGACTTCGTTCTCACCATGTCCGTACGTGTTTTCTCTGCGTTCTCACTCATAGGTGAGGTGGTTAAAATGCTCCTGTGTGTGAGTAATTTTGTATAGTTTCGGTCTAATGTTTTCTCAGGGAGTTTTTCCTCACTGCTGTTTTTCATGGCTTCTTCATCAGAGGTTGGAACTACAAGCAGATTTCTGTGAAGCTGCTTGGTGTGAGCGTGTGAACTCCTAAACCTGCTGTATTTAATAAAAAAGATACAGTATGAAGGTTCGATTTAAATGAGTTTTTTTTTAACTGAAATGCCTGTGCTAATTGCTAATAAGATCAGGTTACATGGTCTGGAATTTTTTAGCTTTGATACAACGGCTAGATGGACGTGTGCTACAATTCTGTCTGATTTATATTTTCATGCTGGAGGAGTTTGGTGGTCTCACTCTCAGGCTGACAGTGCAGACAGTTTTAATATTTCCTAGTCCACATGCCCACGCCTACACATACACCCACATCCAGACACGCACACATGCGCAGATTTGCAGTACTGTGTAAATACGAGATTACTTGAAAAAAGTCCAGTTTAAAGCCAGCTAAATTTTTTGCTCATTTAAAAATCACATTTATTGCACGTGGAGTTGTTTAACATAACATCTGTCCTGCTTTAATGGATCCTTTAATGGAAAAAGCATCTTTCTTTGCATAGTTCCGGAACCAAAGTTTGTTAATGAAGAAAACACTCTGCTGTGGGTTTTACTTAGAACCATTAAAGGCTCCTTCCAACAATTAACCCTGATGCTTTATCCACATTTGTGGTACATTTCTTTTCTTTGTTAATACATTTTTAAAGACCTTTAAAGTGTAATCTTTTCACGGATAAACTTCAGTGGTTTCTCAGACGGATAAACAAAACGTTCTTGATGGTTTTTGGCCGTGTAGCTTTTACATGTTGTCTGTTTTACCAAACGTAATTAATTTTGTAAATGTACTTAATTTTATTTAATTGTTTACCTTAAACAGGCTAATTATTACCAATATTTTGTAATTATTTTGTGTCCAAATTGCAAGGTTTTACTTGAGTAAAAATAATTAAATTAAGTTGTTGCATGAATAATTTAGTTTTTCAGTCACATAAAAAAGACAGATAAAATGCCTTTTTGTGGGATGAGAAGATAAAAAAATGTATATGATGCAAACATATAAAAGTAAATTTTTTGTTTTGAAACGTGCACACTTTGCAACAGAATTTTTTATTTACAGAAAATTAATGCGAAGTGTGTAAACATCACCTCATAGAAATCGCTTTCAAACCGCTTTCCTATGTGAACTGATTGAAAAAAGTCTTCACCACTTCATGTTTCTTGTTGGCTTGATCCATTAGTGTTTGCATGTCCAGATTTTTTAAATATATTTATTGTTAATCTATGGGGTAAAATTTAGACTGATTAAATATATTTATTAATTTTGGATTATAAATGCTTTCGGCTTTTGGATTATAATTTGCTTAAAGACTAAATAAGGAGTGATACAGAAATGCTGATTTCCTAATATTTGCTATCTTTGATGTTGGGGTTGATTGGGAAAATACACAAATTCGTCCTAGTAATGGAAATGTTTCTTGATTTATAAATTTTTAAAAACAATCAAGAACATACCTGATTGTCCAATGAAATAAATATCGCGTCTCTACATGCTTCATCTTATTCCAGTTGATAATTATCGGTCGCATCTACAGTTATCTCGGTCCAGTTCTTATAAATGTTTGCTGAGCTTCTACTTCTTCTGTATTTCCATTAATAATCATCCTACTCATAAAGTTCATTATTTTGTGCAATAGTTACCAGAAGAAGCTAATCACATATTTCGATATACAGTCTTTATGTCTGAAACTCACCGGCATTAAGAATCTGCGCTCGGCAATATGATGATATGGCGTTAATATTATGATTTTAGTGTAAAAATATTTTTTAACAGCTTTAAAACTGATATTGGAAGCTGTTTTTAAGCAATAAAAATTTTGTTCAATTTGATAAAAAAAAAATTATAATATCACTTTTTTTTTTAACCACTTTTTCTTTTCCATTGCAATAATGACACTGAAACCCTCAGCACACTCACTCACTCATCTTCTATACCGCTTTATCCTGTATTCCGGGTCGCGGGGACCTGGAGCCTATACCAGGAGGCTTAGGGCACGAGGCGGGGTACACCCTGGACAGGGTGCCAATCCATTGCAGGGCACACACACACACACACACACACCCTACAGGCAATTTGGGAACGCCCATTAGCCTAACCTACATGTCTGTGGACTGTGGGAGGAAACCGGAGTACCCGGAGGAAACCCACCAAGCACGGGGAGAACATGCAAAGAGACGGGATTCGAACCCGGATCCTGGAGGTGCAAGGCGACTCAGCATCAGCTGATATTCATACACTTAAAACTGTTAAGCTTTGAGATGACTTAAGGACTCATTTCACCCTAAATATACAGGGAAAAGTTCTTCACTATAAAAAAAAAATGCAGCATTTTTTTTATTCGGCTGTGACTATAGTGCTTTTGAAATACAAATGATTGTGGAACTATATGGTTCATCAACATAATCAGATACTGTGATGTATAGTAATAATAATAATAATAATAATAATGCATTTTATCACCTTCCAGATAACAAATAAACAAGATTACATTGATAACAATAATAACGTACAAAATTAACGTGTGATAATTTGGTTAAATCTTCTCGAGCCCTACTCAAGACTTTTGCACTTTTCCTAACCACAAATGTTCCTCAAGGGTTCTTTAAGTGGTTAATGGTTCTCAGCATGTTAAATGGTTTGCGCAGGGTTTTATATGCACTCTCAGGAAAGCTTTTGTTATTAAAAGGAACTCGTGGAAGCAGCAAAGACGCCGCTGGGAAACTGAATCGAATGCAACATATTGTCTTTTGAGTGTTTTATAATAATAATAATAATAATAATAATAATGCATTTTTCTGTCTCATTAATAACAACAGCTTCATGCATTTTCCTGAAAATCGAACCCCCCATTTGCTCATTTCTAAAACGCAGAGTCTACTTGAGACACCCATGATTTTTGGTACTCCCTGACGTCTCGGGCCTGCTCAGGGAGACGATGTGCAGAGACGTGGCGTTCGGTGTAATGGCTCTCCCGAGCCTTGTCTCAGGGTGGGGGGTTGGAGGCTATAAAGCTGGTGTATGACCGAGTTGTTTGTGACTGCGCTCTCAAAAGGGAACAGGCTGCACCGTTTGGGCGTCGCTGAGGCGCTGTGGTGGGAGAGACGAGAGGACGAGAAAGCAAACAGACAAACACACACACACTGTACGTTCTGTATCTGCCGCGTTAGTATTAGGCGCGGGCATTGTTCTGTTGCGCTGTTGAAGCCGGATCTGGTGGATCTGTGAGTCAGAGATGTCCCAGGAGTGACGTAGATCAAAGACATTTACACTCGTCTGCTGTCGCTGCCAGAGCACAGAAGCATACCAAACACCACGCAGCTGGACACAACCTTTAAAATAATAATCGTAATAATAATAAAAGTGTTTTAGATAAATTTTTTTTTGAACAGGAATGATTTCACGGATAATTTAATTTAACATCGCAGCATTTAAGCAGATGATCTTAAGTAAGGAATAAACACCTTAGGGGGTGCTGTTATAGGAAAACAATCAATAATGCAGTGGTGTGATGCTGTCGAGGTACTGTTACCACACCAAGGTTGATCAATCCTTTCTTTACTCTTATACAAGAGTGCTTATATTATACACGAGCATTTCACTGTTTGTATCTATTCCAGTGCTAACAATGATCACACTCAGTTTGTTAGCATTAGCGGAATCATCAGCGGACACGGCAGACGGTCCTTTTCTTGTGTGAATATAACTATGAAAGCTCGTCACATAAAGACGAAAAGGAGGACGATTTATAACCTGCCGCCTTAGTGCGAATGTACAAATCACTGTAAGCATCACACAGCTATACTGCGCTAGCTATGATCGGAAACGACTGAGACGCCGGCCTCCCAGGAACTCCTATAATGCCCCAGACATGTGGAAGTGGCTTGGAGCGAGGTCAGGATTGTACGGGGGACGTGGCGATGACTCCCAGCCGAGCTCCTGTAACGTGCAAGTGGTGTTGGTGAACGATCGTGTGTACAGTTCCCACAGACAGATGCGTCTCTTCCAAAAGTTGCCGACAAGATATCTGTCGATTTTCGAAGATCAGGCGTTCCACTCGCTGAATGTTCACGGAAACGTCTGCAGTGATCTCCGAGCCACTTCGGCCGGGATCATCATTCATCGTTCCGTCATCTTGTTTAAAACGTTCGCACAGTTCAAATGTTTTACTGTAGCTGAGAGTCTTATCACCTTGCTGTGCTTGAAGTCTTCTGTAAATGTCAGTCGCCTGTTTTACGCCCCAATGTGCTCTGGAGTCTTGACTGAAGTCCTACAATAAGCTACACATATTAAACGTCAGATTTTATGAGTGTGTGTGTGTGTGTGTGCTTTTTTCTTTTTTTTTCTCAATCGATGCAGATAAACAAGCACTTGTGTGTTGTAAGAAGAGCTGAGCATTAAGACAAGAAGGGGTTGGGTTTCCACCAGAGCTTGATCATTTGGGCGTTCCCATTTCATTACGCGTAATCAAAGGCCAAACGAGACTTCATAAACCAGATCAGACTTCACAAAGACTCCAGCACTCAATTTTCCCAAGAATCCACAGTAGCAGTCATTTAGTGACTCTTCTCTCTCTCTCTCTCTCTCTCTGCGCATGCGCTGGGTGTGAGAGCGTGCGAAAGGCTGTTTGGCGTGCTGCCGAGTTTTTTTTCCGGAGACTGTTTATTTATTTTAGTTTTCCTTATTTTAGTTTATTTATTTTAGTTTAAATAAAAGTTTTAAAGTGAGAGAGAGAGAGAGAGCGAGCAGGCAGCATGGCCTCTGAGGCCGGTGTGGAGACTTTGTCCCTCCCTTGACGGTGTGCCGATTGAGGACGTGTTGTTAGCGGTGGGGAGTCAGGTCGGGTGTGAGAACATCTACTCCGCCTCCCGGATGAATAAAGTGGTCATGGTGTTCGTGAACAGGGTCGACCTCGCGAGCGCACTGACGCGGAGCGGAATATATGTGAGAGGAGCCGCGGTTAAAGTCACTCCTCTGTCTGTCCTCCGCGGCGCGGGTGGTCATATCCAACGTGCCTCCGTTCATAAAGGACGAGGCTATAATGAAGGAGCTGGCCCGTTTCGGGCAGTTCGTCGGCCCCATGAGAGCTATCCCGCTCGGGTGTAAGAGCTCCAACATGCGGCACGTCCTGTCCTTCCACAGGCAGGTGTTAATGATCTTAAATAACGAAGATCAGACGCTGGATGTGAACTTTAAATGTAAAGAGGGGGACAGCGGCTACACCGTCTTCGCCACCACGGAGCCGCTGAGGTGCTTCGAGTGCGGGGACGTGGGACACAAGAGGCTGAGCTGTCCGTACGGAGCCGTGCAGCCAGGGAGCTCGCGCGGCGACACGGCCGGTGTTCAATCGAAAATTGATACCCATCGAGTTTTGCTAACTACCGGATCTGCGCATGCGCAGTCCCACAAGTTTGCACTCTGTTTCCACGCCCATAAATCCATACTACCTTTGTGCTGAGACTTCGGTTGACGGTGACTTTAAACCGGTTATCCGTTGCTTAATTTGACCGAAACATTTGAGTTTCTGCATAAATTGTCGTGAATGAGCCTTAAGGTTGAGGATGACATGCGTTTTTGATTAAATTGATGATAATGCTAATAAATACAGTCAACTCTTCTAATAACATTGAACGTCCACAGTGTAGTTGTAGTGATGGGGTAGCGTAAATCGATAGGCTCTGCTATTGATTTGTGCTACAGTAGCATTTTTCGACAAGGCAGCATAAATCGACAGAACAGCGGGATACAGCGACAGCGGCGCGGGGACAGCCAGCCGGAGAACACCGGGGAGGCGGAGCCCAAAGCGGGCCGCAGTGACACACCGCAGCCGCGACTCGAACAGGTCAGCCCTGAACACACCACCACCACCACCACAGCCCCTAACACAGACTCCGCCCCTAAAATCTGCCTAGAAGACATACAGCAGCCACAAACCAGCACACCACCACCGACACCTAAAAAGCAGATTCAAACCCAGACACAACCATAGACCTCCAGGAACCAACAAACCGATACCTAGAGGAACTAAAACAGCTACAAATACCGGAATTACGAAAGAAACATTTAGCAAGAATGTCACTAATATAGTTAATGAAAAAAAAGAAAAAAAAAAGTTACATTTGTTGGTGGGGTGGAGGGTCACGGGGCTTTTCCTAAAAAAACAAACAAAAAAAAAACACGTTTATATATTGTGTATGGGTGCACGTATGAGTGTGTGCATGTTGTGTGTGTGTGTATATGTATACAATATGTAATTTTGTATATAAATTGTAAAACTAGTCCCCCCCTTTCTCTAATTTGTAATAATAAAGAGAGTTTAAAACCTCAAACCTCTCTCGTCTTTTATTTCTTCCCGCCTGATTCTATATCCGCACGCTTTAATGCACTCTGTCCACATCCTCAAAAAAAAAAAGAGAAATGTGTTTACATTATCATTCACAAACCCACCTGTATCCACACAGGCACGTAAACACGGTCATGACAAACGATCACGTCGTGTCTTGAAAAGAAATTCAATTCAATTCAATTCAATTCAATTTTATTTATATAGCGCTTTTAACAATCGTCATTGTCTCAAAGCAG
>JAQQZT010000037.1:33584129-33595028 GCA_030068275.1 Clarias platycephalus | reverse complement strand
AGTTACTGCTTTGACATGACTACTGAAACTAAGGTCTGTCTCCAGAATCACCCCAAGATTCTTGACTTGATTTTTAGTTGTTTGACCCCTAGAGTGAAGGTTTGCATTCACCTTCAGGGCTTCATCTTTATTTCCAAATGCACTGTTAAACTGTTAATTTCATCAATGCATTGGCAGAGGGAGTCAACGGGGCTGTAGTCATTTGGAGATAAAGCTAGGTAAATCTGGGTATCATCAGCATACAGTAGCTGTGACTGGCAATTTGGTTCTTTCTCATTATCTTAGGTTAAGAAAGGCGTCTCCATTGCAAGTGTCAAAGGAAAAGCTGCGACTTAGCAATTTCCTGGAATTTGTGACTTTTCTTCCTTAAGAACATGCTTTTGTGTCAAACTTTATTTAATTGTTGTTGTTGTCGTTGTTGTCGGACTTTTGGCTGCTCCCTTCAAAAGGTCGCCACAGCGCAGGGTGGTGCTATGAAGTTACTTTTACCATCTTTTGCTTAAAGTTTTAATCCTGACACAACCGTTCCATTTTATCCAGGCTTGGGACCAGCACTGCATGGCTGAGGTCTGGGCATTGTGTGGGAACTTAACCTGGGCCAACCTTTATTATTTAATTTTATTTATATATATTATAAAATCGGCATAAAATCTTCGGCAAAGTTTTGTGCAGATCAGATCAGATGATCCGCCCTGTTCACTCCGCTGACTCACGACTGTGCAACACAGCACAGCTTGAAACACATCATTAAATTCACCAGTGACACAACCACAGTGGGTCTCATCAGCAAGAACAATGAGTCAGCATAGAGGGAACGGATGCAGCAGTTAAGAAAGTGGTGCAGAGCCAACAACCTGTCTCTGAAAAACTCTGGCAAAACAGAAGAGATGGTTGTTGTCTTCTGCAAAGCAAGCACTCGCCACCGGACATCGACGCCTTCTTGGTGGAGATCATCAAGAGCACCAGATTTCATGGTGCTTGTCTGATGACAAATCTCATCTGGTCCCTCAACACCAGCTCTATAAACAAGAGCACCCAGCAGCATCTCTACTTTCTGTGAAGGTGTTCTACAGAGGGACAGTGGTGTGCATCCTGAGCAGCCGCATCTGTGTCAGGTTTGGAAGATTCCACTATTGGATGGCAAGACCCAGCAGGTCAAAGTGAGGACAGCTGAGAATATCATTGGGCTCTCTCATCCCTTGGTCACAGACATTTACACCAGACACCACTAGCCACCAGCGGAGGAACCCACACATTCTTCACACAAACTCTTAATCCACCTACTGTCTAGGAAAACGTCCCAAAATATTTGGCCCCTTATGGTCAGATTGTGTAACAGTTTCTTCCACCAAGCTCGTCAGAAATCTCCATATTCATTGATTGGATTGATACCAACCCAAACACACATGCAAGCACGCACAAACACATATTCATACTCAACTGGCTCAGTTGTGTTTCCAACTTGGAACAGTATTCCGTTCCCTTTAGGGTTGTTGCACATTTCCTTTTTAAAATGCTGCTAAAACAATGTAAACACAATCCTGTACTGAGCTGCAGAGCTGACTGGAGTGCATATCTGTGTGTACAGGTATTCACAGGGATCTTCACAGCTGAGATGTGTCTAAAGGTCATCGCCCTGGACCCCTACTACTACTTCCAGGAGGGCTGGAACATCTTTGATGGCATCATCGTGAGTTTAAGCCTGATAGAGCTGGGCCTGGCGAATGTGGAAGGGCTCTCTGTGCTTCGCTCTTTCCGATTGGTGAGGAAGCTCTTAATTTTATGCTAAAAAATATTTCTTTAATGTAAACCACAATTGCTAATGATGTAGGGATGGTACTGATGAGAATGATATGATGCGACTGAGATCCTGCTATCTTTTATTGATTTTGAGCCATGTGTACTGTGTGTGCTTACTTAATTAAACTGCAAGGTAAAACTGTCAAAAAGAATAATGTATGCTATGTATAGGTTAATAATGAACTATTACTGTGGCTTTGAGAGGCTTAATGTCGCTTTACACACCTAAGAGGGTGTGTGAACTTTTGCACTCAAGTGTGTATCATTTCTATGCCCCTTAGCTGAGAGTGTTCAAGCTGGCCAAGTCATGGCCCACTCTGAACATGCTGATCAAGATCATAGGGAACTCAGTGGGCGCTTTGGGTAACCTGACCTTAGTCCTGGCCATCATCGTCTTCATCTTCGCCGTGGTGGGCATGCAGCTGTTCGGAAAAAGCTACCGTGAGTTCGTGTGCAAGATTGCGGACGACTGCGAGCTGCCACGCTGGCACATGGTGGATTTCTTCCACTCATTCCTGATCGTGTTCCGCGTGCTGTGCGGCGAGTGGATCGAGACCATGTGGGACTGCATGGAGGTGGCCGGCCAGACCATGTGCCTCATCGTCTTCATGATGGTCATGGTTATTGGGAACTTGGTGGTAAGATCCGGTTATCGAACCTTCTCAAGCTGTGGGTCTTGGTGTTTCTTTTTCATTTTGTGACTTCTGAAGCAAATTTTGAACCTTTGTCAAAATGTTCAACCTAGATGGCCTCCAACATTTGAAAAGTTCAAATTTAAAGCTATTTTTTCAAACATTTTAAGTACTAGATATGTAAAGAATAAGACACTTGAGAAAATAACCCATAGGAAGGGTGGTGATTGTTTTCACAGCTCTATCACTTTATTTGCTAGAGGTCTGCTTTTGCAGTAAACAATTTCCATTTGACCATGGAGCCTTTCCCACCCCTTACATGGAATCATACCAATTCCCACCCTCCAACTACAGTAGTTCTTCCATATCACATGACATCTCCGAGACAATGAGGGTAAAACCTCATGTTTTTAAACTGCTATTCAATGCATCATACTAGAAAAATGCAATTGGGGGAGAAAGTGCTATCCACCGTCTTCTGCATACATAAGCTTGCAGATGGACACAAATGACTAGCGTTGACGTGATTAGACAGGTTATTTATCTCCTGCCCTTAAAGGCATGGTCAGCTTTGCTCTCTTGATTCATTCTAGTCATGGATGGCTCTGGTTTAACAGGGAATCGAACAAAAGTGAACTTGTTCATTCAACCCGCAAACTTATTCCAAATCTCATCCAATTTGGTGTGACCTGAGCAACCCTAAACCCAAAGTCAGCCATGCCGAATGATGATTTTAAAATAGGCTTTACGCATAAATAGATAGTACCCATGCTCCCACACACTGACTATAAAGACTGCCTCTGTCGTCTCTTCCGAAACTCTTCTCTCTCTCTGTTTCTTTCTTTGGTTTATTTCCACCCCAGTGTTAGAGGTCGTCCCCCCACCACCCCTTACCATGTTAGAGGTCAGAGATCCGGTTTTGATATCATGGCATCATTTTGAATCCATTTGTGGTTGCCTTGTAGGTGTTGAACCTCTTCCTGGCCCTGCTCCTGAGCTCCTTCAGCGCCGACAACCTGGCCTCGACTGACGACGACAGCGAGATGAACAACCTGCAGATCGCCGTGGGCCGAATCCAAAAGGGGATCGCTTTCATAAAGTCAACTCTTAGGCAGTTCCTGCAGAGCCTCTTCCTTGCCGGGACCAAACCCGGCGCCCTGGACGAGGAGAAGCCCCTGGACGACCTGCACAGCGACGGCAAGGAAAACTGCCTTACCAACCATGCCCCTGTGGCCATCGACCTCGGTAAGGACTTCCTCAAGGAGGGCTGCGTGTCGCCTAGCAACGGGGTGGAAAGCCATGGAAAGTACGGCATCGAGGAAGGGGATTACATGTCATTTATCCACAACCCCAGCCTCACGGTCACGGTGCCCATCGCGGTGGGCGAGTCAGACTTCGAGAACCTTAACACGGAGGATTTCAGCAGCGAGTCGAGCGACGTGGAGGGAAGCAAAGAGGTAGGGAAGAGATCTGAAATCTTAGACCAGATTCGTTAGTGTGTTTTTTTATTTTATTTTAAGCTGTTTAATATTTATAACAAATTAAAATGTTCTCAATTTTTCCCTGATTCGTTTTGCCATAGTATCTTTTTATGTATTTATATTTGTGTGTGTGTATGATGAGCCTCATGATCACATGACCCAGATCATAGCTAACTATTTAGGACCTTGTGTAGCCTGTACAGCTTATAAATGTGTATCAGTGTATCAGCACACACACACACACACACACATAGTGCATATAATCCGTATTATTTACAACCAGCTGAGCATGAACAGCATCACTCAGTCCAGATTATGAATCAAGTCTGCTTGTTGAAGAAATTGCTTAATGCAGCATTAATGCCCAGGGTGAAATTGAATGTGCTTAAGTTTACACACATGCGTGTACTGTACTGTATGTGAGAGAGTGTATACTAAGTAAGTAAGTAAGTGTGTGTGTGTGTGTGTCTTTTCTCAACTGCATTTCCATGCGTACCTTTAAGAAAACAAAACAAACCGGAAAAAGTACAACTATCAGAGTGTTTCTAACCTCCTTTCTTCCTCCTTGTAATCTTTTCCTGGTGGTGTGTTGAAGTTGCCGACGTTGTTATCCATGTTTTGTGAAGTGTGTATCTCTCTGTGTGTGACCTGTTATTGCAGCGTAATGAGAGACGAACCCCAGGTTTTCTCTGAGAGACCCCTGTAAGAGTCTTTCCTCTTCCCACACACTAACCATGAAGACTGCTCTGCCGTCTCTCTTCCCAAACTCTCTCTCTTTCTTTTTCTTTTCTCTCTTTGTCTCTCTCTATCTTTTCATTTCTCTCTCTTTCTCTCTTTTGGAACGGATTGCCCTTTCTTTTTTCATTCTTTTATGCCTGTGCCCTCCCTAAATCCCTCCTTCCTTTTAAATCCCACTGCACTGGAGAGAGACAGCTGTTAGCATTTTTTTTTCTCCATTTATTCCATTTCTTTTCTTTCTTTCTTTCTTTCTTTTTTTTTTGTTAGAGCACTGGGCTTCTTGGCAGTAACAACAATCATACGGAATGAGCAAGATCATCATTTTCCATCAATAATTCAAGCCACCCTTATACTACCTTATTTTTGGTTGGTTTGTTTGAACATAACATTTTTAATATTTTTATTTTATTTCCACTGACTCAAGCTGTCATTGAGCATCCAAAGCTGAATGAACTTAGCGGAGTTATTGTGTGAAAGCATGCGTGTGTGTGTATGAGTGAGTGTGCGTGAGTGAGTGAGTGACGGTGTGGTAGGCCATTTTTACACTTGGGTCTCCTCTATTTCTGCACTTAAAATTTTGCCACTTTTAATTATAATTATTATTATTATTCTAATTATAAATATATTTTTTTAACATTATAAAAAGATACTACAAAATCTATATTAAAAAAACATGTACCGTATATCCTCTGTCATACTGTATCACCTGTAGCTTACAGATATATAAAACAGATATATAAATGAATGGGTTGTGTGTTGTAACTAGCTCACATTGTCGCGTGTGAGTGTTTGCACTGAGAACATTTTTCTTTGAGATATGAATGGCTCATGCATACATCCAAAAAAAAGCTGTTCTGTTCTTTATTATGTGTGTATTTGAACCAAAAGGATATTAAAAACAGTGAGTTCCGGCCGAGTAATCTGATTGGACGATTGGCCAAGAGTGATATAGAGCATAACGGCACTGGGACATTTAACTATACTGTTTAACCACAAGTTTTTATTTAACCAGATTTACCTGGTTTATAAACGTGCAATGACGAGATAAAGAAAAGTATGACAAACTGGTTAAAGGAAACAGATTATGCAGTTTTATAACATCTCTACCGTAAACATTTAGCAAATGTTAAATTAAAATCTCTTGAATAGGACCGGCACGGCATGCACTGGCTGGGTAGTACTGTATGAGGTGTGGTAACCCACCAATGGCTTGCTCGAACCCAGATCCTCAGATGCAAAAAGCAACAACCAAGGAGTTGTCAAGGAGCCTTAGCAACCTGAGCCACTTGTTTTGGTCTTACAGTTAATGTAGTCTTGTAAACATGGTTTCCTTTGGAGGTAGCTTGAGCACACAACTTTTTTTTATCCAAACTTCCAACTAGAAGCTTTTCCCATCAAGAATCCGGTGATGTTTCCTCAGTCATCCGCATTAAACCTGCCATTATTACACACAGCTGCGATTATGGGAAGCCATTAGGGTCAAACTAATCACGTGTTAACGCGTTAATATTGACAGCACTAGTCTTAAACACTTAGTAATAATAATAGTAGTAATTTCTTGGTGTGTGGAATAAGTGATGAGTGATGTAATGGAACAGTTCTTCAGGTTATAAGCCCTGCTGCCTAAAGCGTCCGTCCTGGCCCAAGTATGAAAATGCCCTTGCTGTGTGTATATATGTGTGTGTGTGTGTGTGTGTGTGTGTGTGTGTGTGTGTGTGTGTGTGTGTGTGTGTGTGAGCGAGTGAGGGGTTAAAAAAAAAAGGAATGACATTGCCTCAATAGAATTAGTCCATGGCTCATATTTGTTTAATTGCATCTTGACATCAATACTGTTCATAAAGGAATGATGAAAGCTGCTCTACAGCATCGCAGCTCTGGACTCAAACTATCAGCTTGGTATCAACAGGGTTTTAGGGTTTAATTAAAAATATATATATTTATGGACGGTTGTTGTGATTTTTTAAAAATGCTATCATAAGCATCACCACTAGGGGCAGTACATCCATGTATACACTGTACTGTCCATACTGTAATACACTGCAGTAACATGATCCAGTAGTAATGAACTGATTTATCTTTGTAATCCTGAATGAAACCAAGCTAATAGTTTACGAAGTTAATGATTTGAGCGCAAATTTATCTTTCAATTGAAAATCTGTATTTTTATTTTATGCTGTATATTTTTGTTTAACGTTGCTTTTGGATGAATTTGCATATCTTCCCTAAGCTTGCTCTAACAGGGATGTTTGCTCAAATGATAAAGACGGCATCCTCAATTGGACCAAAGAAAGCAAACAAACTATAACACAAGGGGGTGCAGGACATTTCTGAAAGCACACAACATTAAAAAAAAAAAAAAGAAAATAAAGATCTAACCCTGCTGTGACACCGTTTCTGCTCGAAAGGGTCTGTGCAGCTTTTTAGCTCTGAGAGAACTCTGAAAGATAATCTAGAACGTTCTGAATCTGCACACGGCATGCTTACATCATTCCCCCGCGCCGCATTAGCTGGGTACCATGGCAACCAGCGCTGCCGCTCAGTTTCAGACAGCATTCCCGAGCGCCGCCTTTCACTCCGCCATCGCCTCGGCCTGTGAACACGACTCCACTGTAGGGGCCTGCGTCAGTGTTTCATACACACCGTGGCTAAGGCCTCTCACCTCACACACACACACACACACACTTCTGATAGACTTCGAATAAAAACATTAACGAGCTTCAGAAACTCCTCAGTTACAGCAGTCAGGACTTCAATATCTCATGGACTCTTCTACAGTATATAAGGAGGAGAAATGACTCTCTCTCTCTGTCTTTCTTATCTTCTCTCTATCTCTTCCTCTAGTCTTTCTTTCTCTCTCTCTTTCTCATCTTCAACTCTGTCTTCTATCTCTTTAATCTTCTCCCTCTCTCTCTTTTATTTTCTGTTTTTTTCTTTGTATCTCTCTAGTCTTCTCTCTCTAGTCTTCTCTGTCTCTCTAGTTTTCTCTCTCTTATTTGTTTCTGTCTCTCTCACTCACTCTTTTCGTGCATCTCTCTCTTTTGGTCTGTATCCGTGTCTATCTCTGTCTCTTTCTTTTTCTCTTGTTTTCTGTCTCTCTAGTCTTTTCTGAATCACTCTTTCTCTTTCATTATTTTTTTTTTTTCATTGTCTCTGTCTCGTTCTTTTGTCTTCCTGTTTTTGTGTATTTCTCTGTCTGTATCAGCATCATTCTCTTTTTGGTCGCTTTCTTTCTCTCTAGTCTTTTCTGTTTCTCTCACAGTTTTTCTGTTTGTCTGGTTCTTTTTGTATATCTCCCTGTGTCTCGCTGTCTCTTGCTTTCCTAATGTGATAATATTAGACAGAAAACTAGTTCATGAATGTAATTTATAAATATACAGTATATATATTTTAATCTCGTTATAATTTTCTTGAACGCAAACTTTGGCTCCGTTTCTGAAATCAGAGCGACAGAAAGCCATTAAGATGTTGTAGATGTTGTGGTGGCAGAAGTGTAAAAGCGAATGCTGTCTCAGGCTGGAGTGCACGTGCGGTCCTGGTGTTAGACGTGCGCTAATGCGGCTCCCCTCCTCTTCAAACTCTTGACTGGCGGACTGAAGCTTGACCACTGCTTTAATGGAATGGACTTTCCCATCTGTGTTTTCATGTCGATCAGGGGAACATGGCACCCAGTGGGGCGGGAATATGTCACAATCCCAACCTCTTCTAATCTGAATTAGTGTCCTTAATCCCTCATGGATATAATCCAAAAGAAATTATTAGTTGTTTTAAGGGTGGGGTGGAAAAAAAAAAAAAAAATCCTAAAACCGGGAGGTTGTTGTTTTGCACTGGACATGAAAATACTCGAAGCACTCAACATTTGTTGACGAGATCACTCGAGCTTGGATGAATTCTTTTTCTAAATATGCACCTTGATTTAAAGAAAAAAAAAAAAAAAACTGCATGAGGAAGGAATGAAGGCGCATCAAACGTACCCACATCTGACTGTGAGATTACCCATGAGCCTGTGCTGTACTGTAGGTCATCACGCACGGCTACCAATCAGGACAAAGCAAATCAAATCAATCAGTCAATCAATCCACAGGCTTGTAGGTACTTTTGAATGATCTGGTTGAATCTGCATGAAGTAATGAAAAGGCAAGAAGCTGAAGAAACAGACAGTGCAGAGCTTTAATCCGGTCTTTTCCATATGTGTGTGTGTGTGTGTGCTCTTAGAAGCTTCCTGTGGACAGGGCTCTGAGTTCTTCCGAGGGAAGCACGGTAGACATCAGACCCCCGGGAGAGGGGGCCGAGTCGGTCGAGCTAGAACCAGAAGAGTCGCTGGACCCTGAGGATTGCTTCACTGAAGGTGTGTGTGTGTGTGTGAGATGTCTCATCTCCGGTGACATTAGACTCCGGTGTATATTCTGAAGTGCCACCCTTAAATCCCTTCAGTGTGATCGGTGCCAAGAACCGAAATCCACCTCCAAATGTGCCAGATTTCTATTTATAATACCTCGTAGTTGACTGTTTTCCTTCATCATCATCATCACGTCATGGCCTTGTCCAGTGCATGCAGTGACTGGGAATCTGGCAGTGGTGGGTCTTGAACCCCCAACCCTCCGAGCAGCTACCCAAAGCCTTAACCACCTGAGCCACTACTGCCCTGTTTGCGACTCTTTACCAGTTCGATATTAACAAATTATAAATTGCTAATACGTCAATTTCTTGTGGTGCAAGAAGAATAGCACACTTCATGTTATGATAATGTCAGAAAATAGTCGTAGTCAATTCCTCCCTGTCATCAGGGCCCTCCCCTATTAAGGCTACAACTACCATCCAGGGAGGACGAATGCTATCCTGTGTTTCCTCCGAGACACGTGTGACGCTCACGCACACGTAGGGGGCAGCGTGACACACTTGCAGGACAGTGCTACTGTATCCGCTCCTTTCATGTGCGCCTATGATTGGCTGGAGCTGCAATTGATATGAGAGCACTAGAGCGCCTCCCATCCCTTCCTGAGAGAGCAAAGCCAATCATCTCTCTCTCTTGGCTCCTGGCTGCGGCAGGCTATAGTATCACCCGTGATTCGAACTTGCGATCGGGCGAGCCACTCGCAGATCCGCTCTTAGATTCTCTCTTTTTTTTTTTTCCCTAAAAGCTAAACATGACGGATTAAACAGAGGCAAACTGAGGAATTTGAGCGAGTGAGCCCGTCCGCACCGTTATTCAATCCTGTCCATGTATATCTCCTGACTTCATATCTGATGATACCGTTCCAGCTTAGAACGGTGTTCTTAGACTGTTCTTCACCATGTTCTCCGTCCCGTCCCAGGCTGCGTGATGAGGTTTCAGTGCTGTCAGGTGGACGTGGAGAAGGGACGCTGGAAGAGCTGGTGGACGCTGAGGAAGACCTGCTTTATCATCGTCGAGCACAACTGGTTCGAGTCCTTCATCATTTTCATGATCCTGCTAAGCAGTGGTGCTCTGGTGAGGAGAAATACAAACACACACACACACACACTAGTCTACATGCACAGCTGTAAAGTTTCCATGAGAGTTCATTAAAGCATGAACACTTCTTCGCTTTGATTCGGTTCAAGCTGCAACATACGAAAGAAGAAAGCGGTGCAAAATTAGGCCGAGCAGAATAGCATAACGTAGACAGACTGTAAAAATACGAAGCAGCTACAATTATACTCATGCATACAGTAAATTAATAGTTTTTTCCTCTCTGTGTGTGAAGGCATTTGAGGACATCTACATAGAGCAGCGGAAGACGGTCAAGACTGTGCTGGAATACGCGGATAAAGTTTTCACGTACATCTTCATCCTGGAGATGTTGCTCAAATGGGTCGCTTACGGCTTCGTCAAATATTTCACCAACGCCTGGTGCTGGCTCGACTTTCTGATCGTAGACGTATGTGCAACTCATGTCAACAGCTCAGTGTGTGTGTGTGTGTTCCTGAAGGAAACAGCCTTCTCAGTGTAGGGGCTTATTAACTGGGTGCAGTGGCTGTGCGTTCAATCAGCTGACCAAACCGTGCTCTCATTGCACTCTGTGGTGTAGCTCTGTGTCTCTGCTTCTGATTAATCACGCTGTACTGTACCCTAGTGGCCATAAACACAACAGGACAAAATAAAAAGTAAAAAAAGGCAAAAACAAAATACAACAGCAAATTTAAAAACAAAACGGGGTCCGTTCTTCGTACGTCGCTAACTCAGTTAGCTGGATTTGATTG
Organism: Clarias platycephalus; assembly: GCA_030068275.1. Lineage (NCBI taxonomy): Eukaryota > Metazoa > Chordata > Actinopteri > Siluriformes > Clariidae > Clarias > Clarias platycephalus. Next base: position 33,584,158 of record JAQQZT010000037.1, on the reverse strand, counting down.
TTGTGGATTTGTCCTGATCTTGGATTGTT
>JAQQZT010000037.1:33561016-33580343 GCA_030068275.1 Clarias platycephalus | reverse complement strand
TCCACCATTGCACAAAATATCCTCATAAACAAAGCTGACGTCAAATCAAGGAGACGAGCACACAGACAATTACATCATGACGTTACAACAAGCCAAAATCTCCGTTTCCCCTGTTCACACAACACCACTAAACGTGAGTTTTGGGAAATCTTCACTTTGGAGTTTTCAAAACAAGTGGTTTTCTTATAGACACACAGCTGTTGGACACACGAGTCCCAATCCCGAGAGTTCTCATCACAGTGTGTGTGCATGGAAATGCTCTTACTTTCACTATTAAACACAGCTACTGTTGATTTTTTTTTTTTTTTTATGATGCGACTCACCAAGTGTTCACCACAGTGACAGTTCAGCACTATCATTAATTTATTTATGTGGCTTCATAATATTTTTTTTTCAGTATAGTTTTTTTCAGTAAGTCTTAAACCAGTTCTCCTTAGTTGTTGTCTTTGCTTGATGCAGGCCAATAATATGACATTTCTAAAACAGGGACTTTGTTATGTGTTGTGATTTATTACGGTAAGAGTAACAAGCTATTTTTTAAATTGTATAAGCATTTTTATTTATTTAAGAAAAAAGGGAGTGTAGCTCTTTGATAAATTAAACTAAAGAGTCACAACATTCAGACCTGCATGAGGTCATTTTTAACGCTTTTAGTATGGAGAAAAAAAACGTGAAAGTTAGGGGTGAAGTCAGCATTTATATCTTTTCATACAAAGTCAAACAAAATTAAATTTTGAACTTCATGCATTTTAATATACTGTGGAAAAAACTAAGTTTGCCTTTTTTTCACCTACAAAAAAAAAAAATCATGCAACCAACTGACTGGCAGACAAGTAAACTGACTGTCATGTAAATACCAAATTACTTGAGAATTACAGACAGGTTTTGGAAAGCTTGTGTGATAGTTATGCAACATATACATATATAACTGTGTATACAGGCAGGACAATATGGAAAACAGGACAGTGTGTGTCATGGGAAATATATTTTCTGGGACAAATAGTAAAAAAGAAAGGGGAAAACTGGGGCAGGTGGCAACCCTAACGGGGGCAGGTGGAGTTAAATTAGCCTTGTGTTTGGTAAACATAAAGCTAGTATGTGTTTAGTAGAGATGGGAATCACCAGGGACGACCCGATGTGATATCATCACGATACCCAGGTGGTGATTCGATTCGTATTGTATTTCACAATTTTATATTTATTATCACATCCTAATTAGATTAGCACTCGGGATGCTGTGCTGCGTGGATAGATTAAAGTGCACCACCTGTAGGAATATAAAGGAACTGCAACATTTTACTGCCTCAGATGCAAACGTACTGTATATAAATAAAAGAAAAACTACAGGACTCAATCATCTCTAGTCTCTATCTAGCTAGATGTGTAGATGTTTAAATGCATCAATCGCCAAATTATTCAATTGTTGTGTTTCTCACCTGCTTTGTGATCATCACACCGTTCTTTTCTCCTTTATCCATGTGTGTGTGTTTTAGGTGTCTCTGGTCAGCCTGGTTGCTACAGCTCTGGGTTACTCCGAGCTGAGTGCCATTAAATCACTCAGGACTCTACGTGCCCTCAGGCCGCTAAGAGCATTGTCACGCTTCGAGGGCATGAGGGTAAGGACGCGCACGCACGGGCACACAAAATAACTTTACCTAGTCTCTATAAGTGTCATGCTTTTTAGTACTGCATTGTAATACAATTTAGCTCTTGATACATTTTTTTAACAAAGTGTTTTGTTTTTGTTTTGGCATGTTTTTTTTTTTTCTTCGTGTTTTCTGATGAACCTGTGGTGATGAACATTATTGTGATGTTTCTGTTGTGCCTTTGATCCTTAATTTCTCTGTTGTGTGTCTTTTTTTCGTTTGCAGTACACAAATGTAGTGACATCATCGTGTCTCAGACAAGGTTTTTTGTTTTCTGTTCAGATTTTTCTGTGTCTACCTGTATGTCAGCTCAACTGTCTAATAAACAAACAAACAAACAAACAAAAAGGTTTTCAATTAGAATCAGCAGCAGCTGCTGTACGATTTCCTCTGTGCTGTGTAATTACAGTATGTGACCGCTTCATCACGAGCCAAAATAAACCCCTCTGTAGTGCTTATTAGTGATCACCCTTTTTCCAAATCTTAGTCACTATTTTCCATCAACAGTCCAATAACTGAAGTGTGTGTAATCCCCTGTACCTCACTCGACTAACACTATTAATATGCAGAATGTGATAAACCCCGCCCACCGTGTGTGATCATACAGTAAGCGAGGTTTTCCATCGGACTGAGATCTTCTAACGTGTGTGTGTTACGGCAGGTCGTGGTGAACGCTCTGCTCGGCGCCATCCCCTCCATCATGAACGTGCTGCTCGTGTGTCTGATCTTCTGGCTCATCTTCAGCATCATGGGCGTCAACCTGTTCGCCGGCAAGTACTACCACTGCGTCAACACCACCACGGACGAGCTCCTCCCCATCAGCATGGTGAACAACAAGTCCGAGTGCTTGGCGCTGGTCAACGACAGCGCCCGCTGGAAAAACGTCAAGATCAACTTCGACAACGTCGGCGCCGGATACCTGGCCCTGCTCCAAGTGGTGAGGAGAGTGAGAGGGGTCTCAAAATCTAACCACCACTCATGACCCTAAGGACATTCCATCGTTTTTAAGAGTTTTTAAAATCATTCTCATATTATCTATATTGAACTCTCTTGCTTTCTCGCACCACAGGCCACTTTTAAAGGCTGGATGGACATCATGTACGCCGCAGTAGACTCTCGTAACGTAAGTCTCTCCAGCTGCCGCGCAACACCCTTATCTATGTCAGATTTTTGCTAAATACGTAAGCAGCATTTCAACTCAGTGAGCACTCAGGAGCGCTGACGGTTTCCCTGTGGCAGGTCTGTTTAGGTGGGAGCGCGTGAAGACTATTTTTAGGCCGTAATTATACCAGTAATATGTACCGAACTCTTTTACTCCCTGTGTGATAGAAGCTCTACACGGCCACGGGGTTTACTGCATGACTGAGCAATTAACATTCTCTGCCTACTCACAGTGTTGGGGTGCTTAACCATGATGCATTGCTTCTATTAAAAAAAAGCTACCCTATAATTTATACAATTTCAGCCTTACGTGAATTTTATTTTACTTTGGGATAAGACTAGGCTTGGAAAACCCATCATATACTGTAATGAGGTCCGGACATTTTTACTACATCTTTAGAAGGCATCTCAATCGCAAACAAATATATAGTATTTTAAAACCTGTTTGCCCCCGAAAGTGAAGTAAAACAATCTGTTATATAGATAACACATCTGAGTTCTTACGAGAGTCATTTTCAAGCCCCACTGAAAAACATAAACAAGACATCTTAGCAAGTAAAATATTGTTGAATCTACTAATTTCTTAAAATAAGTTTACAACAAAACAAATATGAGATTATTAAGTTTATTTATAGTCAAACTTTATTAGAATTGCAAGAAATGATAAAATTGAGAAATTGGCAGATAATTTTACTTCTTTCAAGAAACAAATCCCTAAAAGCTAGCAAAAGTTTCTGCCGATACAAAAACATTTTGATTAAAAATAAGCATAATAATTTTATACTTGGTTTGTTGTAAACTTTCTTTAGAAAATTACGGATAGATGTACAGTACACAGCTGGCTGTAGCTAAATTCAAGAATATTCCATTTACTTGGATGTAAAAAAGATAAACACTGCAAAAAATGCCATGCTAGCAGGTTAAATATTCTTGAATCTAGCCAAACCTACTCTATACTTTCTTAAAATAAGTTTACGACAAACCAAATGTACGATTATTAGGCACACTAATGAAACAAAGCAAATTGTGTCATTCTTCATTCATGCAAAAAAAAAAAAAAAAAAAACATTATACAATTTATTTCTTGAAAGAATGTCAATTAAACAAAAACCTTTCCTTACAATTTTAGTAACATTTGATCTTATATTTGGTTTGTTGGTTTGCTTATTTTAAGAAATTATAGATTTCATTAGGTTTGGCTTGATTGAAGAATATTTCACTTGATGTAATTTTTTTTTGCAGTGTATACATATTTTAACCTTTAAAAAAGTAATCGTAATAATTTCATGGTAGCTTCAAGCTAAATTTTAAATTTTAATCCGGAACATTTGTACTTTAATTATAGTAAATGGTCTTTCTCTGTCCATCTGCAGTACCTTCACGGGCCACTATGGGGTCGACCCACATGTACAGTGTCTGAAAACAATATATGTACTGTAAATGGATAACTTACAACTCTTTACAATAACAACAAAAAAAGACAGACTACAAATATTTATTTCGATTTTGCAGCTGGAGGAACAGCCAGACTATGAAGTGAACCTGTACATGTACCTGTACTTCGTCATCTTCATCATCTTCGGCTCCTTCTTCACACTCAACCTCTTCATTGGTGTCATCATCGATAACTTCAACCAGCAGAAGAAAAAGATGAGTATTTAGAATGGGTTAAAAAGCAACACACACACACACACACAGACACACACAGACACACAGACACCTACTGTAGTTTAAATCCATGCTGCAAATTTGTTTCCTAAAAACATAATCCACCATCTTAAAAATATTATAGTTTACAATATAGAGAAATGTATTTGGTTGATAAATCCTCATGTGCATTAACAATGCAACGCTCTGCTTCGCTGACATTTATTGGTTCGTAGGTGACTTATCATGTAGGTCTGAGTGAGCTGTGATTGGATTACAGATAAGATTCATGAGGATGAGGTTGTAACCAGCCTCTTTGTTATAATTTTTTCGCCTTTTACTTAGGAGGTCAGGATATTTTCATGACAGAAGAGCAAAAGAAGTACTACAATGCCATGAAGAAGCTCGGTTCAAAGAAGCCACAGAAACCCATCCCCAGACCTACAGTAAGTACAGCATATTACACACATAAATAATGTACAGTCAAGTGCAGACGTACTGTATGCATCCCCCTGGACAAACTCGTAACGAAGTCTAAATCTTCTAATATTAGTTTTTTTGTATGTTGATGTATGTTTAAAATTTTATTCCTGAGTTTATACTTTGGGAATAAATTGACTCTGGGGGAAAATGAGCCAAATAAAAACTTTTTAATTATGACCTGTCAGGTTAAGTTAGGTATTAAGTCGCACAGGTTAGTTTTGTGCTTTGGCCAATAGAGTGCAGTAGGTGAAAAATATACAAATTTCAATTTTGGCAAAATATTCGTTGATGAATACCTTATCTTATCTTACCATATCTGATCTTTCAAAAGAACTGAGAACGTTTTAACGCTTAACTTTGTTTTAATACACTTTGTACTGTAGAACACCTTTAATCCAACTTGGTTACTCTGGTTGTAATAAAAAATATGCATTTTCTTTTCTTTTTCCTTTGCTATAAAACAGCACTTTCTTTTCTTTTTAAATAAAGATACTCCCCGCCCTGGAGATATATCTATCGTTTCTGGGGCAGTTACTTATGTGTTTAGGTTGCCAACACGACGCCTGAATGATGCCTGGTGAAGTGGGGGTCGGGTAGCAGGGAAATCCTGATGTCAAAATGAGACTGAGGGTTCCCCACATCACTGAATCCTCATTAAAATATCCTAAAAATAGGATTTTTTTTTTTCAAAATTGCTCCTCATAAACAAACTCGCACTGGCCATATCTCAGGAACCGGACATGATCGGTAATAAACATGGTGTCAAAATTTAACTTTTAAAATTGAACCAGGAATCTAAAAATATGCATAACTCAAATCACCCGAAGTACCTGCAGTATAGTCTATAGTCTGAAGCAAGAATCGACATACGTTAAAATGTATTTTTTTAACCATGCAGGCCGTTTTAACACCTATGTCAGTCAGTTTTGTTATGGTATCCTTTAATAGCCTCATACTGTATGTGTGACAGACAGGAAGACATACTGAGTAAATGAAATGGGACCTAATTTTTAACAATCTACAACAGAACCATCTACCATCTAGTGTGTTTTGTTTTTTTGCATTTTTTTAGGGTTTTGTCTTGCATAAGGGATTCAATCTTATGCACTTACCTATAACTAGTGCTATACATGATTAATATTAAAATAAAAGAACGTCATGTAACTTTGTAATAAAATTTCTGGCATTTTCCAGAACAAACTTCAGGGCCTTGTCTTTGACCTGATCACCAAGCAAGCCTTCGACATCATCATCATGATCCTGATCTGCCTGAACATGGTGACCATGATGGTGGAAACTGACGATCAGACCCAAGATATGGATAACATCCTGTACTGGATCAACCTGGTCTTCATCGTGCTCTTCACTGGCGAATGCGTGCTGAAGATGTTCTCGCTGAGACACTATTTCTTCACCATCGGCTGGAATGTGTTTGACTTTGTGGTTGTGATTCTGTCGATTGTCGGTAAGTGCTGAGAAAGTGTTTTATAAGAATAAAATGCAATCCTCAAATGTCCTAGTTTCAGAAATGACATTTCGATTATTCTCAAGAGTTTTGCATTGGGTTGCAGGAATGTTCCTCTCGGAGGTGATTGAGAAGTATTTCGTGTCGCCCACCTTATTCCGAGTCATCCGCTTGGCCAGGATCGGCCGTATCCTCCGTCTCATCAAGGGGGCCAAGGGCATCCGGACCCTCTTGTTCGCCTTAATGATGTCACTTCCTGCCTTGTTCAACATCGGGCTGTTGCTTTTCCTGGTGATGTTCATCTACGCCATTTTCGCTATGTCTAACTTTGCCTATGTGAAACATGAAGCCGGAATCGACGACATGTTCAACTTCGAGACGTTCGGGAACTCCATGCTGTGCCTCTTCCAGATCACGACCTCAGCCGGGTGGGATGGCCTTCTGGCGCCCATTTTGAACAAGCGCGAACCGGACTGCGACAGCGAGACAGAACACCCGGGGAGCTCGTACCGTGGTGACTGCGGCAACCCATCGGTGGGCATCTTCTTCTTTGTCAGCTACATCATCATCTGCTTCCTGATTGTGGTCAACATGTACATTGCTGTCATCCTGGAGAACTTCAGCGTAGCTACAGAGGAGAGTGCGGAACCGCTGAGCGAGGACGATTTTGAGATGTTCTACGAGGTTTGGGAGCGCTTTGACCCGAACGCTACGCAGTTCGTGGAGTACGACAAGCTGTCATCCTTTGCAGATGCCTTGGACCCACCGCTGCGCATCCCTAAGCCCAACAAGATCCAGCTGATCGCAATGGACCTGCCGATGGTCAGCGGAGACCGTATCCACTGCCTGGACATCCTGTTTGCCTTTACGCTGCGTGTGCTGGGTGAGGAGGGTGAGATGGACGCGATGCGTGGCCAGATGGAGGAGCGCTTCATGGCCTCCAATCCATCCAAAGTATCCTACGAGCCCATCACCACCACGCTGCGGCGCAAGCAGGAGGAAATGTCAGCCATCGTCATCCAGCGAGCTTTCCGCCGCCACCGCATCCGTGTGACAGTCAAGAAGGCGTCGGACATGTACCGGCAGCGGCTGCAGGACGGCGGCGAAACTCTGCCTGAGAAAGAGGTTCTGGTGATCGAGAAGTTTCCCGAGAACTCGGCGTCAGACAAAACGGACATGACCCCGTCGTCGGCTTCACCGCCCTCGTACAACAGCGTGGCCAAGTCAGAGAAGGACAAGTACGAGAAGGAAAGGCGGGAGAAAGAGAACAATACAAAAGACACCCGCGAGAAAAAGAAATGAAATCCCGAGACTGTTTAGAGGGAGGATGAAACGTACGTGATGAAGACTGCTCTTTAAACGAGACACTGTTTACAGATTTTACGCGGAACAAAGCTATGGACTTCCTTCACAGGGTTTTGGGACTCATGCCAAACTGAGCGTGTGTGTGTGTCTGTGTGTGTCTGCGTGTGTGTATTGTTGCGTGTTGATGAGAGCCTGACTAGGATGCGTGGCGATCATGTTGTCCATGTTGTCGACACACGACACACTGCACACACTCCGACACACACGTGTACACATCAGAAGAGTGACTGTGACTGTTACGACGTACTCGAGTGTGTGTAGAGCGGAGCTTTCGGACGCGTCTCTTCATTCCGAGTGTTGTCCAACAATCCCGAGGACACTAGGACACTGTTCATCAGTAGCTAGCACTGCCACTACCGCTGGTGTCCTTGTTCTCGAATGGCGTATTATGACACACCTGCACCTTTTTTTTTTCCTCATAAACATTCGTCCATCTATTTTTTTTTTTTTTTAAACGTATCAAAATTTTATACTCATTCTTTCGATTGTGTGAACTTTTTCCATCAAAGCGCAAGTCTGTCGAGAGTGTGCTAATGTAGAACTTTAAGAAAAAAGACAGAGATTTAAAAATGGTTATATGTTAAAAGTCGTGAAATAAACTAGGCAGGAAGTATCCGCTCTTTGGGAGCGCAGTGTCCGTTTAGGGATCAGGATTTTTACAGCCACTTGGGGGTTAGCGGGAATGTTTTATATTATTCTAATTCTAACTATAGATAGAGATGTATTGGAAGCGCTGCCTTATTTATCAGAACAACAAAACAGACAGGGGGAGTCGGTCGCAAAAAAAAAAAAAAATACGTGCTTGCGTTCTGGTCGGCGCAAGACCAACCTGAAGCCTGAATGTCCACTCTTGAACAAAAGTTTCCTCAGATTATCGTGCAATGACGGCGAACAGATCCACAACCTTGTAACTGAATGTCTTCGTGCCAGAACGGCGACGATTTGTAGAAAGAACCTTTCTCTCGAATTCCCTCTCGTTTTTTTCCGAAGGAGACAACGACGACGTCTTTCTTCCAGAGCAAACATCCCGTATGCAGGGGGGCTGGACGACTTCCAGCTCGAAGAACAACATGACGGGGTATGACGGGCGCAGGCGCAGAGGGGGATGTTGTGAGGGCGAACATTTACAGTTACGATCAGCTCTTCTGTTGAAACCCGTGATGATTCTGTCTGTACATATCAGCACTCTGTATCTCACCCCTGTACTCGACACTGTAGAGGAGCACTTTTACACTGCCATCTGGATGCATATTACCTGTGTGTGAGTGTGTGTGTGAGAGAGATATATAGTATATATGTGTGAGACAGAGAGCTAGTATATGTGACTGTACTGGGACCAGCATTGATGTGCTTTATTCCCGATTTCTCGTTCAATGTTTATACTGTAAATAGTAGTTTGGAGCTCATGTACCTTTTTTTCCTCTCTTTTTCTTTCTTTTTTTAATCGATTGATGATTTATTTTGTTTACATTTTTTTGCACAGTGCTACAGTACATGTGAGGGCCAGGTCCCCGGTTTTAAATGTACATATCAATTTATGAAGCAATCAGTGGTGGTCATATTTCATTCGTAGTGTTGTAGTAAACTGCATGCACTATAGTAACCGACTACATGGTGACATTATTTTAAAAAGCCAAAAGAATAAAGATCATATTTTTTGTACCAAAGTATACTTAATTTCCTGATCGTTATTATCATTATTAAATGTCACACCAGATTCATGACTATCATGAAGCCCCCACCATGTACCAGAAATTTTTATCTTTATCACAGTCAAGATTTTTTTTTTTCTAATTTGTTACACTGAAATGTTTTTTTTGTTTGTTTGTTTGTTTTTTTGTAAAATGTGTGTTCAGAATGTGCAAAATGACTTCTATTTCCTTTGCCATCGGCGCAAAAAGGTTTCTGACGTACACTGTAGTTTTCCAAAATAAAGCGTATTTTGGGAAGCCGATACCTTTGAAAGTCTAAGAAATGTCTTTGATTTATTAAAGCAGATATAATGTATAACGAGGTACCTGATGTTGATTATTTTTTAAATTATTTATAACTAAATTAGAGGAGAAAAACCACTTACTGTAGAGTAAGAAGGTGGTTAAGGATGAAGGTATCGTTTACTGGATCGATGATTCATCAACGAATCGTTCTTTTTGAACCAACTCTAGAAATGTTTCATTGATTTTTCAACACAGCAGTTTGCCAACTATTTTTTTTAAATTGATTAAAAAGCCATGTCACTATCGTATCGTATCTGTGAGTAGAGAGAGAGGATTGGCCATGTTTTCTTGTGAGGATAGACAGATGGCATACTCACAATCGTTCAGAGCTCTACAATGGGTTCGATTCCTGTGTCGGGTCTGCATGGAGTCTGTTTGTTCTCGCCTTGCTTGCTGGGTTTCCTCCAGGTACTCCTGTTTCCTCCCACAGTCCAAAGACATGCAGATTAGGCTAATTGGCATTCCCAAATCTACCATAGTGTGTGTGCGTGTGTGTGTGTGCGCATGTGAGAATGTTCAATAATGGTCCAACCACGGTCGGTCCCTAGTAGAACGACAGAGGTTCCAAGATGGATGGATGGATTTATAAATAGGCAAATTAATTTGAAAGCCTGTGTCTGTTAAACGTAACACGATCGTGATTATCTCGGGAGTCACATCGCACAACTATTTTTTTCTAAAGAATACAGCATTCTTCCTATTAGAGCCACAAAGCCTTACTTTCTTTAAAAGACTTGAATCAGTGACATCACCGGGAATTTCTTGAATGCATTCTGACCCCCTGTTCGGGACGAGGTGAGATAACGACCTGCCTCAAATCTACTTACTCTCTGGTTTCTCCTGAACGTCTTTTACTTTCATGCCAACTGCCCTGGTGTTCTCTTTACAGTACCTCACACATGCGCACACACACGCACACACACATGATGCTTGTTAGCTTTCAGACAGAGATGTTGTTTGGAGGCTGATTATTATAAATTCTTTGGAGCTGGTCTGACTGGTAATGAATCCGTGCCAAACGTGCCTAATTTTCAAATCAGCCTGTAAACTGACAGCTCACAGCTTAGTAATATTTATCAATTAAAGCTCAATGCACGGCTCATATTAATTAAAACCTGCACATTTAGCATGAGACAATATCTAAATCACGAAATAAGTCGGCATTTCGCGCTTTTAATTAGCATGAGGAGGGAAAATTAAAGCTTAATATATATAAAGCTTAAAATATATCTAATGTGATCTGAGAATGATGTCACATGAAAACGTTCGGTCAGGTTCAACAGCCTGTGTGTTTGTATGATGAAGAGAGGAAACACTCTGTACTCAGGCGTGACCCTGCTGGAGATTCTCTCCTCCTGTTGCTTAGCAACTTGACATCACCATACTGCCCACCAGGTATATATGTCTTTACTACAGTAGATCCCCGTATGATGGTGTGAATGCATAGCAATTTTGACATTGTTTGTTTGTGCGCTTGTTCATCCATCCATCTATTTATCAATGTGTTCATTCATCCATTCATTCAGTTATTTGTTTGTTGGTACATTTTTTTATAATTTGCTTGTTTATTTGCTCATTCTGTCATTTGTTTGTTTGTGTGCTAATTAGTTTAATTATTCATTTGCTTGTTTGTTCGTTTGTTTTTAATCATTTATTCACCTATTTGTTCTTTGCTTAGTTATTTTTTATTTGTATATACTGTAATGCATATATATATTTTTTTGTTCATTCATTCACTCACTCATTAGTTAGTTATTTGCTTGTTGGTGTAATTGTTTCTTTTAATCCTGCCATTCATTTATTCACTCATCTATTCACATAATTCCTTATTCATTCATTCATCCAATACGCCTTAATTAATTCACTCATCTGCTCAATCCTTATTTAATTCACTCACTCACTCACACACTCAATTATTTATTCAATTATTCACTCATTCACTCACTCATACACTCACTCCTTTATTCATTCACTCATTTATGTATTTATTCACTCAGTAACCCACTCATTCTCTAATTAATTTACTCACTCACTTATTAATGTATTCATTTATTCATTCATTCATTTTCTATACCGCTTTATCCTATATTCAGGGTCGCGGGGGACCTGGAGCCTATCCCAGGAGACTTCGGGCACGAGGTACACCCTGGACACCCATTTAATGTATTCACTCACTCATTTATTTATTCATTCATTCATTCACTCACACCATTAATTCCCTCACTCATCTACTTACTCTATAATTCATTTACTCACTCTCTTATTCATTCACCCACTCCTTCACTCGCTTATTAATTTACTCACTCATGCACTCACACAATTCATCCATTCATTCACTCAATTATTCACTTTTACTAATTTATTTTGTTATTTATGTGTTTAGTTATTCATTCCATTTATTAATTTTATTTGTTTCAGTTTTTTTTTCATGCATTCATTTATTTAGTAGTTTGTATTTTGTTTGCTAGTTATATATATATATATATATATATATATATATATATATATACAGTAGACACACAGTATGCGCCAAGTTTTGTCAGTGTTTGTATGCCGACGACCACTAGAGGGAGCTCTTCTCCGCTTTTCAACACCAAGGTCACATTATTTTTTTTTAAATGCCCCGTGTTGAAAAGGATTTATAAAATCTACAGTCATTAACTTGGATATCAAACTATTTAAAGACTATCTTTAGCTTAACAAGCGTCTACAGAAATAGAAGTTATGATTTGTGGTAGAGATGACAGAAATGACAAACGACGGCACCTCTCCTTCTGTAACGGACAACGAGGCCCGCGTGGGCTTTAAACCGCATGAAAAGGGCTTAATGGTGTGTGTTTCTCCCCCGAGTCTCTGCGCGGTTTACCTCTGCACTCTGCTATGAGTGAACAAGAGCAGAATGAAAGACACTCACTTTTTCCACTTCAGGATTTTTTTTTTTTTTTTACTGATGACGGGACAAAAAAAAAAAAAAAAAAAACCCCTGCTCGCGCCATCTGCGCGAGCGTTTAACGGAAAGTGCGGGAGGATTCCCAAGCTAAACATGCTAACTGTAGTCTCGCCTCAATGAGAGGTTTTTATTCATTTGTTTTTATACGTGTTTTTTAGTTTCTTTGAGATTTTTTCCCCTATCACAACGATTATTTTTTTTATATTTAAAAGAGAAGGAAAGAAAAAAAGATGTTAGACTACTTATATTAGTAGTCTTACCTTATTTTGATATCCAAATATAACTTGACTCTCTTTATAAGTGACTATGTAGAGGATGACACGAAGGGCTTTAATGCTAAAGTAGTGCACCAAGTAGTGCACCAAGTCTTTAAAATGTGTCAATTTGGGATTCAGCCATCGCCTGGCCTCAGCATCAGCAACTTTAAATCATTCCCTGAAAGTTAGACAAAGAGGACTTATGGGCTAAATAAATAAGTCAATAAATACAACATTAAATATAAGTATTTATCAATTTCCTTACCAGAATTTTTTTTTTTATCCACCAGTTTAGTCTACATTTCCCTTAATTTCATGGTTGATTAAAGTCAATTTTATTTTTATTTCTCATTTCATTGTATTAAGCAGCACTGCATTAAGTTGCTGGAGTAATGTTTAATTAATCCTGTGTATAATTTTCTTTTTCTTTTTACTACTTTATTAATTTAACTTATTAATAATAGTTACTTTTATTTTTTAATTTATAAAATATTTATTGTTTTTTTTCTATTCATATTTTTTCTAACTATGTCTATATTGCATTTTCATTCATATTTTTTTCTATTGGTTTATTTATTTTACCTGTAGTACTTTATTATTATTATTATTATTGTTGTTGTTGTTGTTGTAGTATCATATTTATCAACCTAATAATAGTTAATTATCTTATTTATTATTTATATTTTAAGATATAATTTTTACTTGAATATTGTACGTTTGAGAACACTTACTGTAGATACAGGGTTCTCGATTGTCCACATATACAGTCCTATGAATATATAGTATATAACTAGCAAAAGATCATGGAGGCCAGTGGTAACTACTGTATTTATTCCTCTTTTTTATGGGTGTGGTAGAACCTCTGGTCAACATTCACACACTACGGGTAATCAGGGAACAACAGCCAAATAGGCTGATCTGCAGGTCTTTGGCCTGGGGAAGGAAACCAGAGTACCCAGAGGAAGCCCACCAATCACGGGGAGAACACACATGTACGTACACAGACACCAAGGTGGGAATTGAACCCGGACCCAGGGGATGTGAAAGGCAACTAACCACAAAGCCACCATGCTGCCATATTACAGATATGTTATCAAAAATATCCTCATGGGAAATGTGAGCGTATTGTATAACAATAAATAGACCATTTCATTTTATTTCATATCAAGCTGAAGCATAGCATCAGATCAGATGCACATCTGATGGCCCAGGTCTTTAATTTCCACTAGATTACAAAAAATATTTTGACTTTAAGATTAGAAATATAATTTATCTAAGGTGTGCAAAACCCGTGGGAGAAATCCATCCAGGCAAGTAGCACAAAAAGTGACTTCTACAGAGAACATACAGACCTGGCAACACTGTCGGTGGTAATAAACCTCTCCTGAACTGACCTGAGAGGAAGATTTCATGAAGTCGTGGGAAGAGGAGCTTAGCTGTGTCTTTATGTACGATCCAAACCAAACAACTGAAGAATTCAGTGAATGTCTAAAAAGGTTTGGATTTTTTATGCTTATCAGGCAGATGAAACCAGTCACTATTGCAAATAGTGTGTACTTGAATTGCTTGTGTGTGTGTAAGTGAGCTGTGTTTCTTTGAGTTGAATAATGCATTCCTCTAATGAAGCATCTCTCTGCTTACAGCTCTCAGCTCCTCTGTCTCTCTCTCTCTCTCTCTCTCTCTCTCTCTCTCTCTCTCTTTCTCTCTCTTTCTTATGTTGCACCATTCAAGTAACATTTCTCGACCCGGCACATCAAGGAATACACCTACAGAGCCCCTAAAGTGCCAAAAGTTGTGCTGATGTGCACAAGACATTATCTTATCTTGTGCGTACGGCTCACATTCTAAACCACAAACTGTACAAAAAAACAACGAAGCCTTTCATGTTACAAATGAACTTTGCAACTCAACGATGTGTCGATGTGAATGCAAATAATCCAGCTGCTTTCATGCATGCCTTTAAACTTTTGGAGATATACAGTATAATGTTCACTTTTATCACTTCAGTGCCTCAGTGTAAACCACTTTGGGGTGTTTTGTTACAGGAAATGAATACCTTCAGGGTGGGGATAGTAACTCCGCGTCATCACAATACCCTGTCATTAATTATTTTCCTACAGCTGGACGTCTCCAGGTGTTTGATTTCTGATTGAATAGTAATCTGGTAGTGTGGAAGACGGACATCTACTGTAAGGGGCCCATCAGTCTGGGTGGATGCCATAATAAGGAAACCGTGTGTTTTTGTGTGTGTTGAGAGGGAAGGGTGTTGGTGTAAAAGCAGTGGCACTGTGTAAGGGAGGGAGTTTTAATGTTTCCATGATTTGTTCAGCAGTAAGGCTCATTTCCTTCCAGCTGGGCACATGTGACCGTGTCCTGGATTTCCACACAGCTTTTATATTCCTGCTCCTGTGTGCGCGTGCGTGTGTGTGTGTGTGTGTGTGTGTGCACAAGTGTTTACTGGAAGAAATTTGTAGCCCAACTTTTTCCCCCCTCTACTTTTTTCCTCCTGCGAGCAGATCCGTTTGGGTCTCTCTCTCTCTCTCTCTCTCTCTCTCTCTCTCTCTCTCTCTCCCAAACATCATCACAGCAGTGCCACGCGTTCCTTCCTCCACAACCACTGCTCTGTCGTTTCCTTTTCCTCCTCTTTCCTTCTATCTCCTCATCTCTCAGCGCCAGCACCAGGAGTCTGCTCAGCTCTCGTTAAGGGGAAGCGACTGGGTGTTCGATTTCTTCCACAATGGAAACTCAATCTGGAAGCAGAGACGAGGAGCTGAAAGCGACGGGACACACACGGGCTGCTGACGCCAAAGAGGACCTGCAGGAGAACAGGCGCATCGAGAGGTTCGACATCCCGCTCACCGACCTGAAGAGCATGTTCGAGAAACCGACAGCACAGAACACGGTGAGTGTGTGAAAGATGGAAAAAAAGAAAGAAAGAGTGTTTGCTGAAGCAGCTAGGACACCAGGAATGTGTATCTGATTTTAATTATACAAATTGGATCTTGCATCATAGTGGTGTGTTACTTTCTGAGCATTTCTGTAAATAAGCCAGACATATGATTTCTCTAATAGTTTAAAAGTCAGCGATATGTCTAATGTCAGATCTGATATGCAAAAAAGTAAACAAATTCTGATGCTGTGTACTAAAGTACAGGACTCGCTCATCTGCTGTTACTGATAACCAAGTCAAGGTTGTCATGGTAACATTACATTTGATCAGGTTTATGTTGAGTTCAACAATTCTTTTGCAAATAGGAGCTCGTACTTGAAATCCCTCTCGAGTCCACCTGTGATAAATGTGAGTTCCTACTCACTAAAAAAACTAAAGGATTTGATGTTATTATTTTGAATTTGCATATCATGCATATTCATCGAATGTGAAATGTGTAGTAATGTGTCAAGGCCAGTTTAAGTAGCTTTTTAGGGCACCAAATATTTAAATAGGATATTTTAATAATGGTTGATGGAATTTGTTTTACATTCATGAATTCATATACTAGGTTAATTATTGAGATTTCCATATCAAAGAGGCTTTAAAGTACCAAGTAGGACAGCTTTATAATTATACAGCTTAATTACTATATTAGATAGCAGTATGAGAATAAAAATCCAAACCCTATCAGCCTTCATTAAAGTTGGCAGCCAGTTAACCTTGAATGAGTTTAGAAATGTTTACATTTAGAATTTTAGGAATGCCCTTGTTGAAGAAATGACACTGAAATGCCCTCTAGGGTGCACCTATGGGAGATAAAATGTGATTATATTACTTTTTAGGGTTACCCATAAGGATATACCTGTTGAATACCACTAGATAGAAAATGCCCTCTAGGATACCCCCTACACTAGATAATACACAAATGCCCCATAGGATCCCTGTATTAAAAATGTGATAAAGAGGGTCCTCTTTGGTAGACAATGCATGATAAAGTGCCCTTAGGCGACACTAACTAACATATGCGAAAGTGCCCTCTAGGGTGCCTCTATGGTAAATTAAACATGCCCCAGTGCCCTCTAGGATGCATTTATTGTACAGAAAACATGACTGAGCATGCCCTTTCGGTAGAGAAAATGAGATGCAGTGCCCTGTAGGCACAAGTACCTCTTCAGAAGCTCCTATGTAAAAGAAAATGCCATGTTGGGTGCCCCTATGGTAGAAAAAAAAGCTGAGTTAATGCCCACCAGATGCCCCAATCCCACCACACACACATTGCATGTAGGAGGTGCCCTTTTATGCCCCTCAGCCAGCTCATGTCTACTCGATTAAATCTAGGATTAAACGGAAAACAGATTTCCTTATAAAATCCAAGAAACTCTTGAGAGGCCTGAGAGGAGTGGATCTTCAGTTTATATTTCAGTCATGCCTCTTTCCATCAAGTGGATGTGTGTGTGTGTATGAGAGAGAGTGCACAAGAGACAGAGTGAAAGAAAGAGAGAGAGAGAGAGACAGAATGGACTGAAGAGAGCCAGCTGATTCTCTTTTTCCTTTGCGCAACTTGAACACTTGATATCCAAATTTAATCCCCCCGTGATTGCCTCGTTCATTTCTTCAGCCATGCTGGACTGCAGGAATGATTCAGCATCATCTGAAACTTTGCCTTGTATTATATATTTATTTTCCCTTTTTCCCCAAATGATGGACTCTTTCATCTAAACTGTCTTATCTCCTTCACCAGGTGCTACATGAGTCAGGCTGGGAAATGTGGGCGGAGCTAAAACTAGTTTATCGCCACAGAATTAATTTAATTAATTAATAATTAATACGTCTGCCTGAAATCGCTTAACGTCTGGCACAAAAATATCCTGTAGTGTCTTAACTGTCTGCCAAAGATTCTTTTTTAATAACTCGTAATCCTAAATGTCAATTATTTTACTTGAGGAATGTTTTATTTGTTCGCCCAATAAATCAGCTACAAAAAGAAGAAGATTAAAACAAAATCCTTCCTCATCCTCCCCAAATTTCTTTGTATTTGCATTGAAAATTTAAAGTGTTGGCACCCTCGGCTGAGTTTGGACACTGTAACTAGCGCATCAAAGAGAATTATGTTAATTGTGTAAACATGGTGTTGACAGCTAACAAAGCTAAACTTTCAAAAAATGTTACAACAATGAACAAGATCCAATATTTGTCAGTACTGTATATGACGGCACGGTGACTAAGTGGTTAGCGCTGTCACGTTGCACCTCCAGTTCCTGGGTGCGATTCCCACCTCGGGTCTGTGTGCATGTAGTTTGCATGTACTCCCCGTGTGTGCTGGGTCTCCTCTGGGTACTCTGGTTTTTCCTCCAATAGTTCAAAGACATGCAGATTGGCTAATTGCCGTTCCCAAATTGCCCGTAGTGTGTGTATGTTGACCTGAGGTCCTGCCACGGTCGTACAAAAGGGAATAAATACTGTACAATGGTCACCATTGGCCTCCACAGTCCCTTGTTGAACTACAGAGGTTACTAGGTGGAGAGAGATGGATTTATGCAGTATGCTGCAGTGTACACTTCAGCTATTTGTTGAAAAATTAAGAATGTATAACGCTTACCAGTGGATTTGATTAGCGATTGCCCTTTGATTTGATTCAATCAGAGGGACAGAGAAGTGTGTGTAGCTAACCAGCCTGTTCAACTCTCAATAACTCTGTGTTGTGCAGAATGTTTAATGTGAAGCATAAAAGGGCAAAAACTAGAAAATGACAGTTGAAGCACATGCTAGACTCCAGAAGTGCTCCAAACAAAGAAAGAAACAGACTCGACTGTAACTCATCAGCACATTTCCCATAACAACGAGTTGGTCCTGTCAGAGTCCTATGCTTTGTTATCAGCCATTTCATAACCCATACAGGCAACTCACAAACACGTGAGTCATCTTCTTGGCACGTCTGTGTGTGTGTCTTTGTGTGTTTGTGTGTGTGTGCATGCGTATGTGTTTGTTAGGTTTAAAAAAGAGGGAGAGGAGTGTAAGGGAAAGATTTTCAGCGTTTTCAAAGGATTTGACAGATCGATCGATCTATCGATCTATCGATCTATCTATCTATCTATCTGCTCATCCATCTAACAGTCCATGTTTCCATACTTCTTTATAATTCTTGGTGAAGTCAGACCAAAACCCCTTGCATCCACCCTACTATGCATCCATCATTGTATCCTTCCATCTGTCCTTCTATCCATCCATTTATTCATCTACAAATCCATCAATCCATCTAGTTATTCCTTTAGTATTCATTAAATACAAAGTTTGCACCCAGTGCTAGAATATAGGATGTGGAAGTTTATATACTACTTTACTAAATCAGATTAATCCATGCAACCATCTATCTATCTATCTATCTATCTATCTATCTATCTATCTATCTATCTATCTATCTATC
>JAQQZT010000037.1:33528270-33542912 GCA_030068275.1 Clarias platycephalus | reverse complement strand
GTGTGTGTGTGTGTGTGTGTGTTATTGTAGGTAGAGTATGTTTTTCCGTTACAAAGATTGTTGTGTCTATCGGCAGGAGGTGACGAGCTCATCTGAAATGAGTGTGAAGAGTAGCGTGAGAGAGAGTCACGATGTCAAGGTGCGCCGCTTGTACACAACTGTGTTTAAAAACGCATGCTTTGAGAGAGTTATTTGTGAATTATTTGTGAATTTTTACACTATGCGTGTTGGTTGCTGCAGATGTCACAGGATCAGAAAACTCAGCAGAGTGTAGCGTCCGGCTTCGGGAACCATTTTGATGAAAAAGGTACGCTAATGGTGCAGACTGACCTGATATAGTAATAGAAGCTTATGGGGCTTTGAATCAAAGTACAGTATGATTTCTCTGGTCTTATTCTTCTTCCTGTGTGCTTCAGTGGTGGTGATCGGAGATCAGGAGCTACCCCAAATCTCCACCCACGCGCTAAAACAACAGCATGAGAAAAACATTGAAGAAGCCACTCCGAGCAAGCAGATTAAGGTAAAGAAGGTTCACGATCCAAACACCGAACTTTCTTTCTTCACCAACCAACCAATCAGATAGTAGTGTTATAAGATTATTAATTTTTTTTATTCGAGTGCTGAGAGTCAGAACATCTCTGGAAACAAGCCGTACTACCCTTAGTGATGAGCTAAGACATTTGAAATGCTACAGATTTTTATTGATTTTAAGCCACTGGTTATCGCCACACTTCCAGGGATGAAGTTTTTCTTGCCCTTCTCGGGTCTGTGTGTGTGTAGAGTTGCACATTCTCCCCATGCTCGGAGGGTTTCCTCTGGGTACTCCAGTCTCCTCCCACAGTCCAAAGGCATGCAGATTAGGCTAATTGGTGTTCCCAAATTGCCAATGGCGTGCGAATGAGGGTGTGTGCATGTGTACCCTGTGATGGACTGGCACGCTGTCCAGGGTGTACCCCGCCTTATGCCTGAAGTCTCCAGGGATAGGCTCTAGCCTTTCTGTGAAGTGAATGAATGAAGGAATGAATCTCTATATACAATATGAATTCCTTCTTAATAAAAATAATACGTGACCATGACTTTTTAACTCGGGGGGGAACTGGAACGTTTAGAAAACAATAAAGTAAAGTTCTTCCCATTAATAACTAATCTATTGTATCTATGGTAATATTGATTATTTTGGATATTACATACTGCGATAAAATATCTATACTAAAATATTCCTTATAATAAGTTGTGCATGCAAACATGTGATGAGGTATTCATAAAACCCTGCTTAGGCTTAAGGTGTAAATTCCTAAGGCAACAATTCAATATTTGTCGAAGCCACTCAAAGTGCTAATGTACGAAATGTTTGTTCGGAATCTAATTATTCATTGACTGTATCCATCAATTTAGAACCATTGATTATTTTATAATCAAATTCTGTATATATAATGAATAATAATAATTGATTCATATATTTCTTCGCCAAATTAATTTTAATTATCTCCTTGATCTAAAATGTAATGTAATGTATTATTATAATGTAATATATACACATGCACACCAATTTGCAACAAAACCTACTGTAGTATACTTAGCTTGTTCCATTTGCATTATTAAGCTGCGGCCGTGACCGGACACATGTTAGGATCTTGTTCTCACACATCAGTAAGTCCTGGTCATGCATTCAACTTATTAGGTAGTGGTGTCACCAGCTGAGCTTCTAATCTAATTCTTTAATCCCTTTTTGAAATTTTTATCCCTATTTACATTTAGCTACAATATAAAAAGGTTGCATTTAAAATTAGAATATTTGTTCATTGACCATATATTTTCCTTCCTATTTCCTTCCTATCTTTTCCCCCTTCAATGTTAAAGATTGATCTTGATTACAACCAGTTTCAATGGGCACCAGTAAATTTGCCATCTAAAGCTGCAACAGGAAGTAGTTACGAGTCTGTTTCCAAAACTATGAAGACGACGTCCTCTAGCGCTGTCTCTTCATCTGCCCATTATGAATCCGCTGAGCAATTTCCTCCACCGCCACCAGCCACCGACCTCCTTCAGGTCCCTTTCGAGGGACACCCAGGGGGGTGTCCTTCTCCCCAGCCACCTGATCAACATGTTCCTCAAAAAAATCCCATCAGCAAAGAACAGTATTCCAAGCAGAGGAACCTCTATGAGCTGAAGCGCTTGTACAAGCACATTCATCCGGAGGTGCGCAAAAACCTGGAGCGGGACTTCATTACTGAAATGGAGCACTCCCACATGGACAGCGATGAGGAAGTTAGCGGCGACGTGCAGCAAGCACGCTACGTGTTCGAGAACAACGGCAGCAGTCCTGGCAAGTGTATGAGTCCAGAAAGAGAGAATTTGGAATGGGATGAGATTCTGAAAGGTGAGGTGCAATCTATGCGTTGGGTGTTTGAGAACAAGCCGCTTGATGCCATCAAAGATGACACGCCAGATGAGGACGAAAGCAGGAACATTGCTCAGCAGGAAATTATTGCCGGGAAAGACGTTAAATACACGACTTGGATGTTTGAAACACAACCTATTGACGCTCTGGGTACAGAGCTTCCTGATTCAATGGAGCATAATAGAAAGTTAACAGACCTAGCAAGAGGAGATGTGAGAACTGCAACCTGGCTATTTGAGACACAGCCTCTGGACGGTATGAATAAAATTTACCAAGAGGACGTTGAAGAGGAGCAGGCGGTGTATACCAAAGACATTGCAGGAGGAGATGTAAAAACCGCCAGGTACTTGTTTGAAACCCAGCATCTTGATTCCCTTGGCCACACTGAGACAATTGACGAGCTGCACTTTCTACAGCTGAAGTCAGAACTGGAAGAGATTAAAGGCGAAGTCAAAACTACAACAAAAATGTTTGAGACGCAACCCCTGTGTGTCATTCGAGGTGATTCCGGTGAGATGTTGGAGATTACAACTGTGCGACGTGAAGAAACGGAAAAAGGTGACGTAAAAACATCCCGTTGGCTTTTTGAAACCCAGCCTCTGGATATGATTAGCAAAGACCCAACTAAAGTTAAAATCATTTGTGGAGTGTCCATGGAAGAAAACTATCAAGGTGGCGTGAATAGAGGTAGATGGCTTTTTGAGACAAAGACCTTGGATCAAATCAAAGACGAAGAATTGGAAAACACCAAAACTCAAAAGGAGGACATTATAGGAGCAGATGTTAGAAGACATTGCATGGTCTTTGAGACACAGCCCATGGACACTTTAAAAGATAATACCAATGCCAGGACGTCCGATCCAGAAGAGATCCTTGGGGGTGATGTAACATCAGCCAGGCATTTGTTTGAGACTGTGCCAATGGAAAATCTAAAGGAGTTGCCTGAAGTTGGAAAACTGCAAAAAGTTGTTGCATTGGAGGAAGAGAAAGGTGATGTGAGGCATCAGAAGTGGTTATTTGAGAGTAAACCTCTTGAGCAAATTAGGGAGGACAAAAAAGAAATCGTACGTACTGTTAAGCTTCAGGAGTTAGACAAGGGTGATGTGCTCAACTGCAAGGAGAAATTCGAGACCACTGATCTAAGCAAGTGCACGGATACACATAAGATCGCAGTTGAAGGTGTCACAAGTGGATCAGTGAAATCTAACAAAGTACTATTTGAATCCACGCCCTTGTATGCAGTACAAGACAGCTCAGGACATTACCATGAAGTTAAAACAGTACGGCGTGAAGAAATTGTCAAGGGTGATGTACGAAGCTGCATGTGGATGTTTGAGACTCGGCCAATCGACCAGTTTGATGACAGTATAGACAAATTCCAGATCATTAAAGGAATTTCAAAACAGGAAATTGAATCAGGGGACGTCAAAACAGCCAAATGGTTGTTCGAAACTCAGCCTCTTGATGGGATCAAATATTTCACCGACATGGAAGAAGAGGACAACAGGAAGACCGAGTCCACTGAGATCCAAAAGGGTGATGTCAAGACATGCAGATGGCTTTTTGAGACTCAGCCAATGGACGAGCTGTACGAAAAAACCGAGGTAAAAACAGAGGACACCACAGAGATCGAGAAAGGTGATGTTAAAACCTGTACCTGGCTTTTTGAGACCCAAAACCTTGACAGTATCAAAGATGAATCCGAGACCGTTTTGAAAACGTGTACAGTCAAAGAAGAGGATGTGCAAGGCAAGGATGTACGTCTGGCCCGCTTCCTTTTTGAAACTGAGAACTTGGAGAATATCAAAGGTGGTGAGGAGCAAAGCAACTTTAAGAGAGTCACACAGATAGATATCGAGTCTGGAGACGTATCAAGGATGAAGTATATATTTGAGACACAGGCACCTGACATTATGACCTCCACTTCTGAGGAGACCATGCAGAAACTAAAGTCTCATCAGACCGAGGATATCCAGAAAGGAAATGTTGTCAACTGTACCTGGATGTTTGAAAATCAACCAATTGACGCCATCAAAGAGAACACTGAAGAATTCAAAGAGGTGCGTACAGTGACAGATGTTCAAGGAGGGAATGTTAACAAAGGTCGTTTTATCTTTGAAACATATTCCCTGGATAAGATTAAAGAGGATTCGTCCGAGACAGAGATCAACAAACTCCAGACAATTACGCGAGAGGAAATCGAAAGAGGAGATGTGAAAAACTACACCATGATGTTTGAGTCCCAACCGCTGTACGCTATTCGAGACAAAGAGGGACACTTTCATGAAGTTACTACAGTCACCAAGGAGGAAATTCTGAAAGGTGATGTCATCGGGGCAAGATGGTTGTTTGAGACAAAGCCGTTAGACTCAATAAGAGACACAGACGAGGTTTACGTCATCAAAGCTGTAACTGAGGAAGATATACAGAAGGGTGATGTTAGTACAGCAAGGTGGAAGTTTGAAACACAGCCCCTTGACGAAATTACTAAGGATATGAAGGTTCCTCTAAAGACAGTTGCAGATATTCAGGGTGGAGATGTCAAAACAAATATGCAGCGCTTCGAAAATGATGACATGTCCGAGAAATATGTCAGAACCGTTAGTGTGAGTGAAATACAAAAAGGTGATGTGAGAAGCGCCACGTGGATGTTTGAAACACGCACAATTGACAAGATCCGTGGCGAGGGTTCCGAATACACCGATATGGAAAAGGTAACACGTGAGGAAGTGTTGAAGGGAGATGTCAAACAGTCAGTGTGGCTTTTTGAAAAAGAACCTCTGGATCGTATCAAGGATAGCGATGAAACGGAAATGGTGATCTCTCGTGAGGAAATTCCAAAAGCTGACGTCAAAACGACGACGTGGCTTTTTGAAAGTACACCGCTGACTGAGTTTAATGAGACCAATGTGGAGAGGACAGAAATCATCGGCAAAAGTGTCAAGGAGACGTTAGAGGAACTTTACAGTCAGAAAATGGTCGACTCCCATGGGATAATTATAGAAGCGGATGAGATTGGTGATGTCAGGATGGCCAAGTACAATCTACTGAATCAGGAGACTCCAGAGATTCAAAGAGAGGAGGTTATTCGAGGAGACCTAAATAACATCATGTTGAACCTCCTCAATAGATGTGATACAACAGAGAGAGGCATTACTATTGATGTAGAGGAGAGGGGAAATATTAACACAACGGTTAAACAGCTCTTTAGTCAAGACAAGGATATTAATGTTGAGAAGGAAGAGATTGTTCGAGGAGACATACAAGAAGCAATCAACAACCTATTGAAGAAGGATGGAACAGCTAAACACGGTATTTTAATTCAGGAGGATGAGAAAGGAGATGTGAGGATGACTATATACTCTCTGTTGAATAAGCAAGACGAAAGTGAACTTGTAAAAGAGGACATTGTAAAAGGAAATGTCCGTGGGACTCTGCACAGGCTGTTGTACAACAGTGATGATAACGAGCAGTCCTCTAAAATTCAAATAAGTGATTCAGAGAGAGGCAATGTGAGTTTCTATTCAACTTGTATCGAGTCTGGAGCACTGGACTACCTTAGACAACTCCAGTTAGGCTCAGATGAAACATATAATGAAACAACTAAAGAAAAGATCATTGGAGGTGATGTAGAGCATACAAAATTGATCCTGAGAAACAATCGCCATGCAATTGGACGAACTGTGGCTGAAGATGATATTGTTCCTGGGGATGTTAATAACACAGTGCAAGTTTTTATGATGGAACCAGTCCTGTCGTTGCACAATGTCGACAAGGAGGAGATCGTAAAGGGAGACTTGAGAGCAGCGCTTGACTCACTCACGCAAGCAGTGAATCAGCGAAAAGTTGTTGAAAAAGAGGAGGTGGTCAAAGGCAACATCAACACCACACTGAGATCTTTGGAAGAAGCCCAGAACCAACTCAAAGAACTGGAGAAACCTGAGATTGTCTGTGGGGACATCAGGGGTGCCCTTGAAAGTCTTGAACGATCAACCACTGCTAAGACTGAAGTATCTATTGAGGATGTAGTGGCTGGTGATATTAGGGGAACTTTAAAATCCCTTGAGGAGGCAAAGCAGGCAGTGAAAGATTTCGAGAAAGAGGAAATTGTAAGAGGTGACATCCAGGCAGCTTTAATGAATTTACAGGAAGCATCGACTGAGAAGAAACTCGTCCAGCATCAAGTGAGTGAACAGGGTGATGTAAGGGGTACCATCCAGATCCTAATGGAACCAGTCTCTTCACCTCATATGCAAAGAAGAGCTAGCACCGAAGGCGATGTTAAAATGTCAATAAAATCTCTTTATGAGCCTGAACAAACCCAGATAGAGAAGGAGGAGGTGATCAAGGGAGATGTTCATGGAACCATCAAATGTCTTATGAAGAAGAAAGAACAGTCAAGTCATAAGTCAAAAATAAATCCTTCCAGTAAAGTTAAAGCTTCCAGAAATATTTCTCAGGAAGAGGTTTGCGAATGCCTTACTGCACCCAAAGTCGAGCCTTCAAATCCACACCCTTCCAAAACCATGCCCAAGAAGATTGAAACAGGTGTGACCACACAAAAGCAGACCGAGGTCAAATCTGATCAAAGTCAGATCTTCACTCAAGAGCAAATTTCTGAAACAAGTCATATGGCATCAGTTGGACAAGCCAAATCATGCCAGTTGTCACAGAAGACAATTGTAAAAGAGCAGCAAGTAAAACAAAAACAAAACCCTGGTCCTGTACTCATAAAGAAGCAAGTGGGAAAACAGACAGGCGAGAAAAAAGCTGAAAGTGCTGTTATGTGCTCTGCTGAGTGTGACACAAAAAATACAAAACAAACAACTGAAACCACAAAAGAAACACAAGAAATGAAAACAGTTACAAAGATTCAGACCACAGTTACTACAGAGCACACCAACATTACTCAAAAGAACGCCAAGACTTCAAAATCTGAACAAAATGTGAAGAGTCTAAAGACTGAGCAGAACATCAGGAGTCTGAACCGCAACTTGAATCCAAAGGGAATTATCAAAAAGAAATCCCAGCCAGAAATTCACTTCCCCCCTCCTCCATCTTCTCCTCCACCACCTTCTGAGTCTGAGTTCTCACTTCCTCCTCCTCCATCTCCAGTCGCAGAGCATTACATCTCTCCTCATTCTCATATGGCTATGAGGCAGGATAGCGACCCTTCCCTTCCACCACCACCCCCTCCACCTGCCATTGAAGCAGAGGCTGAGTTCTTTCCCCCACCTCCACAAGACCTCCTCCCACCTCCACCATCACAACAAGAACTCAACTCAGTGACCCAGCCAAATCCTGTAAAGCCCAAGGGTCGACCGCTATTCAAAGTGCCCAAACCTGAGCCTCCCAAGCAGCCAGATCCACCTAAGGCTAAGTGGCAGAAAAAACAAACTGTTCCTGCTCCACCACCTCCCCCACCACCTCCACAACAGACTGTGGTTGAACAGAAGGAAAAAGAAGCTAAACAATTCACTACAGTCATAGAGGCCAAAGCAAAGGAGAAACATGATGGAAATGCAAAGTCCCCTGAGATGCCACTTCCACCAGTCACCCTCGGAATACCTACAAAAATCCCAGTGTACACATCAGAGCCTGAGGAACCCCCTAAACCTAAAAAAGTATTTATTCCTCCAATTAAACTTCCACCACCTCCAGAGCCTGCTATTGATCCAAAGCCCAGATCTTATGCAAGGAAATTCAAAACACCACTCATGGTAGCAGAAGAAAGATACCGCAAACAAAGAGAGGAAGCTGAAATGAGTAAGACAGTGTCTACTCCAACGTCTCCTCCAGAAAACATTCTGATTCAAAACTTTGAAGGGGTAAATACTGAAGCAGGATTGACCACAGAGAAACTCACACAGTCACAAATTTCAGTTGAAAAAGAGCAGGTATGTCCTAGTGAACAAGAGCCAATCACGGTGCCCAAAGTGCCAGTCACAGGAAAACAGGATCTACCCACCCCAAAAACAGGTCACCCCCAACCACCACAAAAGGTCCCTACAACATTTCAGTTAAGCAAACCTTCCTTTCCCAAAATGGGTAAGAAAACTACTGTTAGTACTGACAAAAAGCAAGTCACCCAAGCTACAGCTGAAATCAAAGTTCAGCCAACATATACAATCCCTCCTTTACCAGCAACTGAGCACACTGAGCATGCAAAGGCAAGTTCTTATACAACTACATCCAAGCAAACCTCTACTCAAGTTCAATCTACGCAACAAATATCAGCAAATGTTCAGTGCCAACCTATTGACTCTATAAAAGTTGAAGAAACTGTAACTGAAGAAATAAAGAAGCCTCCCCAACAACCTACAAAGATCCCAAAAGTGACCCCAAGCTTCAAAGTTAGAACAATTAAGACACCTAATCAGGAGAAACTGGAAGAAAGGAAGGAATCAACCCAAAAAGAACAAACAGCTATATCTCAAGTATGTGTAGAGCAGGTCTCCTCCAAAATGGAAAAGCAAGAGCAAGTACAGCAAAGCACCAATGACACCAAGCAGGAGATAGATCTGAAAAAAGCCAAACAAAAGCCAAAAAAGCAGCTGCCTGTTGTAGCACCAAAACCATCAGTGGAGATGCATCATATTCTACCAGCCATGTTGGAGGTCCATCAGCTAGGGACAGGACAAACCACTGTTGTTCAATCTCAGCAGGCTGTTAAGGAGGAACGTGTTTTGGTACATGAAGAAAGGGTGGTCAGTCAGAGCTCAGTTCAGCAGCAAAGTACTCAACACAAGGGAAAATTTCAGATCAAGAAGCAAATTAGGGGTTCTGAAATGCCAGCCGGTGAAGTTGATGCCATTAAACAGCACCAACAAAATGAATCAAGCCAGATGCAGATTAAGGAAACTGCAGTCGAGACATCAGATCTCCAGAAATATGAGGAGATGCAAAAATTGCTGAGTCATATTAAGGTGATGCAGGAATCAGGGGGGAAAATGGATGTCAAGTCAGTCAAGGTAATGTTAGATATGATCCCAGAATGGTTGCTAGGAACGGCCGAAAGGCTGGAACTAAGCCGTGCACAGTATAACAAGCAAAAACTTCAGGAGATCATCATGTATGTAAGGAACCTTGCTCAAATTAAACTTACTTTTTTAGAGGTAAATTTGGCTACAACTGAGTCTAAACCAGTAGAGGAGAAGAAAATTGTTGGTGGCACAACAAAAAAAATATCAAAAATAAGCATTGGTTCTTCTAAAGTGGAATCTCAGATGAAAATAATGGATAAGACTCTTCAAGACATTAAAAACAGTGATTACAAAACAATGCCTCCAGAGCTTAGAATGAGAACACCATCTCCCACCTATATTTGCATTGAGACTGCCAAAAGGACAGATTCTCCTCTGCGGGTTACCCCCTCGCCTCCACCATACAGATCAGGTGCTACACCAACACCCCCATCTCGTTGGTCTGAAACCTCTTCAAACATTACCCGAGCTACACCCTCTCCAACTATGAGTCATTCAGAAAAGCTAGCCAAACTGAAAGCCACAACCACCAAGCTCTCTCATAGTGCATCCCCACTTCCAATGTCTTTGCCTGAGCAAGTCATTTTGCAAAGTGAAATGGGAGAATCTCACTTGTCCAGCCATCAGGAGATTAGTTTTGAGACCCACTCAACGGAGTCATCTGTGCTGCAGTCATCCATGGAGGACTCAATGATGAGTGTAAAAGACAAGAAGGAGTTTTTTGAGGAGGCCCAAAGGGCAGAGATGAACCGCAACTATATGCGGAAAGATCCCATTGATATTCCAGAACGCCTGGGGGCAGAAGATGATGAGTTAGATATCTCTATTGACTTACATGACAGAATGAAAGAGGACATGCCCAGGGTTGACCTGTCCAGACTTGTCAATAAATTTGAAACCCCACAGTCCAAAGTGTATGCAAGGAAGGATCCAATTGTTATCCCTGAGAGACTTGGTAGTGATACTGAGGATGCAGATAATGAACCAGAGAGAAAACCTTCCCAGGTGGAAGAGAAGCCATCCTTTGATATCAAGGCCCTGAAGAATGTGTTTGAAATGGGAGAGCATGCCCACCAATATCTCAAAGAGGACAGAAAGAACCTTGATTTGCAGGAAGAATTGGCAGAACCCACGGGATTCTCTGAGACAAAGTCTGTTACAGAGCATTACTCAAATGTTGATGAGTTTGGGAATACAGTCATGGGGTCAAGGAGCCAGAGTACCTCTCATTCGCATAGTGTGACCACACGTTGCGATCCACCAACATATGCGGATGTGGTACGAGGGACAGTTCATGTCCTGGACGTCCCACCTGAGGCTTCAGCAGAACAACTTCTGAAGAATTTCCAGCAGTCCTGGGCAGAACGTGAAAATGTTTTCAAGAACCTGGGATTCAGCGTCGCAGAGCAGCATACCTCCCAGAGTGTATCACATCAACAGCACACTGTCATCACCGGTAAAATTGTGTGATGAGGCATGGAAACACTAATGAGTGTAAGGAGTGCTTACTAAAACAACATCAGTGTGTTTGAACAGTGTTGGTATAGTGATGGATAGGAATTTAAAATTACTTTAAAGCGATTTTTCCCACTGGAGTTTATGTTGATTAAAATAACTACAGTTCTTTTGGAAGTTTGTTTGAATGCTTTTTACTACTCCAATAATTCTTGTTGCCTTTGCACATGTTGCTTATTGGTGTTGTTGCTCTGCGATCATATTAACACGATAACTGCCATCAACATATGCTTGTATTTAAAATAATATTCGATTTTCATCTATTGACACCTTCTGTCTTGCAGAAAACAAGGGTTCCAGACAACGAACTTTGTCGGGTATGTCGGAAGAGGGTGTACCCCATGGAGTGTCTCATAGCAGACAAACAAAACTTTCATAAAACCTGCTTTAGGTGTGCACACTGTAACAGCCAGCTCAGGTAAAGTAACATAATTTACATCGTATAAAGTGTGAACCTATATGGGACAAGCAAAGAAAAGAATTTCACTGTAGTTCTTTTTTTTCTTATACTATTGTTACACATTAAGTAAATTATCAAGCATGAAAATATGAAAATATTCTGTATAAGTTTAGTTTTTTTACTTTAGTTATTGTAGATCATAATGCTATTAAGGCTAACTACATTGCTCTGAAGATTATTCTTGTCAGAATTTTTAATGATTATTTCTGCAAAAGACATATTGCTCATATGTAACAGCATTATGTTACATGGACTAACTTTATTATTATATCTCACCAGCCTAGGAAACTACGCGCCTCTCCATGGACGAATGTACTGCAAACCCCACTACAAACAGCTGTTCAAGTCCAAAGGAAACTATGATGAGGGATTCGGAGAAAAGCCTCATAAAGATCTTTGGAGTGCAAAAAATCAGAAGAACACATCAGAAAAAGTTAATCAAGTTCCTCCAGTGAAATCTGATACCAAAGCACTGCATGTCTCAAAAGAAGAAGACTCATTCCCGGCTGAGATTAAAGGAACAAATAAATTGGATGATAATGCCAAAACGCAGACAAGTAAAATTGCAATTGTTTGGCCACCTCAAACTGAAACACCGAAGAAGAGTTTTACTCTGGAAGAAGAACTTAAAGTAGTTAAGCCTACCTGGCCCCCTAAAGAGGAGTCACAAGAAACACCTGAAAACAAAGAGTCAGTGTTAAAAGAGATGACCTCACCAACAAAGAATGACATCCCTAATAAAAACCAAAGAGAAAATGGGGGTGAGTTGGCGAAAGAGAAGGTATCGGAGCAACCAGAAGAAGCTCCTCAAGTGCAAAGTGATGTTTCACCTAAAGTCCCAGATGGCATGCAACAAAATGAAGAGGAAGCAGAAGGTAAATCAGAAATAAGAGATAAGAAAGAGGTTTCAGAGATGAACGGAGACAGGGATTATGAGGAAGAGAGCAAGAATGTGGAAAAGGTGATGGAAAAGGAATGTGAGAACAAGAAGGGAAATAAAGAAAGTGGAGGAACGGATGGTGTAAAGGTGACGGTGATAGACAGTGTGGCTACTGCCGAACAGCCAGCAAATGGGAATGCAAATAACAACAACAACAACAACAACAATAACAACAACCGCCTCTTGTTAGACCCTGGTGATCCTTGGGGGGGTTTGGATGATGTTAAAGCAGAGTCGCATGTATTTGATATCTATGCACCTTCTACTCAGGAAACTATAACCAAAAAGGAAGTGAACAGCAAAGAGGAAACCGATCATAAAGAGGAAATCAACACCAAAGAAGAAACAAACACTAAAGCGGAAACCAACCCAAAAAAAGAAACAAACACTAAAGAGGAAACCAACTCAAATGATGAAACCCACACCAAATATGAAACCGATACCAAAGAAGAAACCCACACCAAAGAAACAATGCGTGCGAACCTTCTACTCTTACTACAGGATGACGATCATCCACCTCCAAGTGCCAACACACAGGATGTATTCGATGCAAACCCCAAGGTCCATTCAGATCAGCAACCAAATTTGAGTGCCTCACAATTTCTAGACGACATATTTGCAGACTTTGGCGAGTCCACAAGCTTTTTCGCCAAGGACAACTTGAACACCAAAGAAAGCAGCACCAAACCATCAGCGAATCTCCTGGATGACCTTATGGATTTCGGAATAGATACCAAAGAAGGGTCAGGCATGAATACACAGGAGAAGGTGAGCATTGATTTCTCCAATCCCAAAGCTCCCAGCTGCCTGTGGCAAGAGGATTCGCAATCGCTGTCTGTAGAGGAGCAAATTAAACGCAACAGATTTTATGATGATGATGATGAACTCTGAGGTCAACTTGCGTCTGAATACAGACATATAGTTATTTTTATGCATCGAAAAAAAAAAGAAAAATATTTCACTAATTCTGTGGAGAGAGGCTTGTGATCATTTACTAATCTTTTGTACTCAGTTTACAGTAATTCAGTGTTGCTATTCTGCACAATTGCAAATCTTTTAAGAAGCTTTATATACTGTAATGCACCTGGTGTGCAGCATAAAAAAGGGAAAATATTATGCCTCTTCTTTTTTTTTTCTTCATTTTACTTAACTCGATTTCCTATATCTTTAGCTAATGTATGATTTTTTTCTTTTATGTAATTTTGCAGATTATCTTTTATTTTCTTTACAAATTTAGGTGATTCTATTCTCTTGCCCTGTTTGAAAGGACAATGACAGGTCTTTCCTTTCAGGCTGGTTAGAGATTCATGATTTCTATTTTATTGCTTACGCACTGTTCAATAAAAACACCTTTATGAAATATTACTGATTTTGCTTTTCATTTGAATGTTTTGTAATTTTACTAACATATATATATATAGTGTTTAGTTAAGGTAAAGGTTAGAAATATATTAATATGTAAATAGGTTAAACAAATCTAGAATTATTTCATAATATTAATTTGAAATAAGATTTTAATCTATTGTCGTGTTTTGTGAGTTGGGAGGAAACCAAAGAACCTGTAGGAAATCTACACAGACACAGAAAGAACATAGAGCAACAGATATCAGACAGATATTAACCCAAGATCAGACCATTCCACAAAGGGACCCTGGAGCTGGGAGGCAGCTAGGCCACTTTCTCATCCCATTCCAGATGTAGTCCCAGTTTGCTTTTCCACTCTTGTGTGAAGGCTTTCCACTAGATTTTGGAGCATTACATTGGTGGCTGGAAGTGGGTGAGATATATTAGGCAGCAAGTGAACCTTTTTCCCTTAAGCTGATATGTTGGAATAAAAATTTTTTATAAAAAAAGGGCAAGCATAAGGATTTAAGTGACTTGGACAAGGGCCAAATTGTGATGGCTAGAGGGACATTCGAGGTACAAGGCGCCAGTGCTTAGCCATTGTGCCACACTCTTGAGGCTGTTGATTTTTTTCTTTCTTTAGTCATATACACTGTACAGACCAAAAGTATGTGGATACCTGACTGCCGCACCCATATGTTATTTATAGGCATGGACCTGTTATGTAGCTATAATAATAATAATAATAATAATATGCTACTGTAGATGTTCCTGTAACAAGAAACAGTCACACACTTGGTGGCTTATTGATAACGGTTTTCTTTTTCTGAGACTAAAGTGTTTAGTGGGCAGTGTTGGGGGACGTTACTTTTTAAAGAAACTAATTACATTACAGAATTACTGTCATTAAAAAGTAATCAGGTACATTACAGCGTTACTTTCTGATAAAAGTAACTAGTTCGAGTACTTTTCCACTGCAGAAAATGAAAACTCCTTTGT
>JAQQZT010000037.1:33514801-33525618 GCA_030068275.1 Clarias platycephalus | reverse complement strand
ACAATAAACACCTACTGTACAGTAATAAACAAATACACAATAAACACCTAATGTACATCAATAATATAAACACCTACTGTACAGTAATAAACATATACATCATAAACACCTACTGTACAGTAATAAACAAATACACAATAAACACCTACTGTACAGTAATAAACTAATACACAATAAACACCTAATGTACAGTAATAAACAAATACATCATAAACACCTACTGTACAGGAATAAACAAATACATCATAAACACCTACTGTACAGTAATAAACAAATACACAATAAACACCTAATGTACAGTAATAAACTAATACACAATAAAAACCTACTGTACAGCAATAAACAAATGCACAATAAACACCTACTGTACAGCAATAAACAAATACACAATAAGCACCTAATGTACAGCAATAAACAAATACACAATAAACACCTACTGTACAACAATAAACTAATATACAATAAGCACCTAATATACAGTAATGAATAAATGTACAAGAAAATGCAATAAAACATGCAGTTCATTAATAAATATATTCTTAATACACTCCTAGATTACATTAATAAATTCTAAATAGATACAATAAGCATCTACAGTACAGTAATCAATATATTCTTAATAAACACCTAGAGCACAGTAATAAATAAATACTAAATAAATACAATAAACACCTACAGCAATAAATAAACGCTTGATAAACACCTACAGTGTACAGTAAAAATAAATACACGATAAATACAATAAACACATGCAGCTGAGTAATAAATAGATACTAAATATCTACAGAACAGTAAAAGAAATTCTAATAAACACCTACAGTACAGTAATGAATAAATACACAATAAATACATAAAAACATGTAGATCAATTGTAACAAAACAAATAAATAATAAATAAATACAATAAACAGTAGGTGTTTATTATAATTAATTTTACTGTACTGTAGATGTTTAATTCAAATTCAAATAATAAATGCTAAATAAAAAAGACCTACAGTAATGATAAATACAGAGTAAAATAATACAGCAAACACCTACAGTAATAAATAAAGAAACATGAAGTTCAGTAACATAAAATATACACACAGTATAAATCACCTACAGTACAGTACACAAAACAGTACATTAATTAATAAATAAATGAATAAAAAAAAAAAAAAACTAATACACCAAACACCTACATTACAACATAACAGTTGTAAATAATACTGTACATGGTAAAATAAACACAATAAATGCCTAAAATGCAGTAATAAATAAATCCTTAATAAACACCTACAGTACAGTACTTAATACATGCAGAATAAACAAATATAAAAAAACAATGACAATAAAGAAATTCTTTATACATAATTACAAAAGACACATACAGTACAGTATACTAATAAATTAAAACCTAATTAATACTTAATACAATAAAGAACCACCACAAAGTTATGAAGAAATACACAATATATAAATTCGACCTACTTCAAACACCTATAGTACTAAATAATTTCATAATAAATAATTACAACAAACCTATATAGTACAGTAATAAATAAATACATAATAAATTACACATGGAATAAATAGATGAGTAAATAAATAAATACAACCGACCAATAAATGTTCCATAGATACCTGCAAAAACACCTGTATTACAGTAATATAAAATACATAGTAAATAAATACAACACAACAATTACAGTGCAGTAATGAGTCTCTACAGAATTTGTACAGTTTTATTTTTCCTTACAGAAAGCTCAAAGAGTCTACATTTGTTTATTTTTATTTATATTTCTCATCTGTGAAGTTTTTTCCCATAATTCATTTATATTTGTTAGTTAAATCTTACAAAGTGTACACAACTGCTTAATTTTTCACAAGCAATTTCTTTTCTATACAATGTGTATATTTTTGTGTGAGGTTTCATCCATACGGCAGAGGTTGTTATTTATTTTTTATTTGCTAACATTTTTTTAACATGGGTTTTCTTTTTTAACATTCATTTGTTACTAAATGTTTTAAAGACACAATTTATTTATTATCAAATATAAAGCTTTACATGAGCTTTTGTTTTTTTTGTTCTACATGTGTTTCCTTGCATGGCTCACAGTTTCTCACATATGATCACATCACTAAAAACATAGAATCATGTGAAATGTAAATTACCTTTTTTTTTTTTTTTTTTTTTAAACGCCAATTAATTAACCATTGTTGGACGTATGTACTGTACAGTAACACTCTCAGAAACAAAGGTACCAAACTGTACAACTTTAATATTTTAGTGCATATCATTCCTTAAGGACCATTAGTATAAATGTTTCCCAGGTAGAACTACCACACTAATGATATAATACTTACAAGTACCATAAGAAATAGTGCACTTGGGTATATTTATCTTTAAGACTGAAGTAAGTCCCCAATATTTAATTATGCTTTGTTGTAACCAAATGCCAGGTCATGCCAGTGCAGAATCAATTAACACCAGGATGGCTTATACTGTATAATAACTCTGGGTGTTCATTCAACAATTATATTTATCGCTGTGGTTTTATTTAGTGCTGTGCGTTATTAAACACTGCGGTGTGTTCAAGCGCTGGGAATTCTGCTGTGTAAGCAAGATAAACAATATAAGTGCTTATGTTTCCTTTTTTTCCCTTATTGCATCATTTAAGTTTCTATAAGCAACAAAAGAAGCAACGAACATATACAATTAAAGGATTACAGTATAGTGATTTAGTTTGTACATATCAGATGAGCAGTGTTTTATGTCCTTAAATGAACAATGACATTAAAACAACTTATAAACTTATAAAACAACTTATATATACAGTACATATATAATATACAATACAATACAATACAATACAATATATATATATTTCATTATAATTTTATTTTTGTGACTAGCATATTGAAAAACTGATAATGGCTGATGATTGTGTTGCACTGACATCTACAGTAATTAGACGGAAAAAAAAGGATTAGATCTTGGATTAGAGCAGTTTATTTATGAGGATTGGATCATCCTTATATATCGGAGAATACTTATACAGTCTCTGTCCACTCTAAGATTCCTGTTCACAACACCGCCTCCAGAGTCTTGTACAGTGGACACTATGCATGATGGGTGCATCGCTACATACACTTCCATTCTTATCCTGACGTGTCCATCGCTTTAGAATTGGGTCATCAGATGAGTCACATGACCTTTTTCCATCGCTCCAAAGTCCAGTCTTTATTCTCCCCAGCAAATTCAAGCTTTTTTCTAACGAGTCTCGCTAACAAGTGGTTTTCCGATGGTTTTCCACTGTTTAGTCCCAATCCCGTGAGTCCTCATCACGTTGTGTGTATGTACAGCATGGAAATGCTGTTATTTTCACTATTAAACATCGCTCTGACTTTTACTGCTGTTTTTTTCCTCCATGCAACTTCATCAAGTGTTTAAGTGATCTCCATTCATGATTTTCTTCCAAACACATTTCTTCTACAAAGTTGGCGCTTCAGCACAATCCTTAAAGGTTCACATAATGTGTTGAAGTTTTCACTTCTGCTCACTAGATGTTTTTCCCACCATTCTGTTTAAACCGTCTACACAGAATCTTATGAGATCTCAGAAATCTCAGCTTTTCAAAAAACCCCAATCCAAACCCAATTCAGCTCTCTGACTCCATCAGCCGTCCCATGGCTAAAGTCACATCAACATTACGTAAAGCTCTTGACCTGCATCTACACGACTTTATGGTTGATGAATTACGTAAATGTGTTTAAGTGTTCCTTTTAGACTTTACATTTTAAGGTACAGTATCACACTTGGTCTATTTTGTTTGATGGATGGAATTAGAGGCTCATTCAAGGATTTCTGCTGTTTTCTGAATGTTTTTCTTCTTCTTCCCGCCAGTTATATAACATTGTTTTTTTTAAAGGCCGCACATCAGCTTCAGAGAACATGCTGTAAAGCAACAGTTTTCACAGCTGCTCGGTCATCGACCGACAAACTGACATGTCTTACTGTTGTTTTGCAATCTGCGTTCGCCTTTTAGCAGAAATGTTCTCATGCGTGTAATTTAATAGCAGAGGCAAGAAGGACTTTTTCATTTCATTTTTTAACACATTGGCCTTTAATGGGAAGTGTTTTAATTAAAATCCAATTAGATCCGGAGATGTTTTTGTGGCATTGAGTGATTGTATAAGGACGCCACAGTCCTTTTACAGGAAATATGGTGTCAATGGGGTTTTTTAATGAGTTTTATGAGTATAAAATAGTCAATATTTCTGATGGGTTTACGTTATTCCTTTTATTGAATCAGCAGATTGTTCCCTGTTAGTGGTTCATCCTGGAAAGTCAGTGTAGAAATGAAATCGAATCAACTTATAATTACGCACAATTACAAATATAACACTATTCATTTTGTTTTATCAACATTTTCATTTTCACTTCATTTTTCATTTCTTTTTTTTTCCAGAGACATAAATGTAAACAATTTATGCAAGATTTATCATGTTTTAAGTTGCACACAGATTATTATCCTGTTATGCAAGTCACAGTAGGAGTCTTATTATGCACTCAGCACACACACACACGTACACACACTCTAATATTTAGACATCACACAATGTAATATTTAGTTGAATTGCCTTTTATTATGGCATTGTTTCAACATTGTTTCCTGAGTTGCATTAGTTTGTCTAAATACTGTTTGTTTCACTATTAAATATAGCTCTCATTTCTACTGTCCTTTTTTTTATGATGCAACTTCACCAAAAGTTTCAGTAATCGTCCGTCGGTCCCCACGCTCGGTCTGATATCTTCTGTGAAGTTGATTTTATCCAAGCCATGACCCTTTTGAAACACCATAACATTCACACGGATACCTCATTGGTCCTGGCTATTTAAGAAACGAGAAACATTTAAATGAACTAATCAAAGTACAAAAAACATATTTGCTTATCTACATCCAATAGACCAGACATTGTACTGTAGATACTGTAGAAGCGAAATGGCGGGGGCTGTGTATTGGGTTCTGCATTTGTTTTATTATGTTTTTTTTAATAAACAGTCTTGTCTGCAGTGCAGCATAATTGTCGGATTTGTTGCAAATTGGTTTAAAATGAATTGAGATTAAATGCCCGTCCACTCAGGCTGAACGGACACGATGGCTTGAATGCGATCCTACTTTGGCTGGATGAACAGCGTAATTGGTGTCCATGTGGTGGATGATGTGCCAGGTTAGGAGCCTGAGGGCTATTGATTTAGAGGTGATAAATGAATGATTGCAATGTTTGGCGTAAACTCGTGAAATGATGCCTAAGCTTGTTTGACAGAGCATACAGTTTGATTTTTTATTTTTTTTTTTTGCTTAAAAAAATCCATTTTACACTTTAACATGTGGTGCTTTTGATATTAATTATTATCTCTAATATTCATGTATATCAAAAGAGGCATTTAAATAGCTAAAGACATTCCAGAGTCAGAAATCAAGGCCACCAGTTACCGCCCTTAAGGCGGTATTAAAGTATTTATATCACTGCATCAAAGCATGTCCCGTAGCCTCCTCTGACATTTCCTGTCATGAAGTATTTATGAACTTGGCTTGAACCTTTTGAATTGCACCTTGAAACATTCCCTGGCATTCGAAATATCCTCATCCGAATCAGTTTCTCTTCCCTCTCTTTTCACTGAATCTACCCAGTATAACATGATTTAGTGTTCTGATAAGTATTCATACTTTATTCAGCTATTTCTGACTTTAGCGCAGAGTCGAGAAAGTAAATGCACATAATGGAGCGGGTGTATTTTGTGTAAAAGCAAGAAAAAGTAGATGTGATTCGGTTACACAATGAAGAGTAATCGGATTAGATCATTGTGAAAAATTACCAGGAGCTCTGAGCTACATTTAAACTGCCAAACGAGAAAAATAATACTGGATGTTCAAACAGCAAGAGAATACACATGGAAAAGCGATGAAAACACTTGCTGGCGATTAGCAGACTCGATCTCCGCCTGTGTGAAGGAATAGTGGCGTGGAGTTATGGAATTGTAATTGACGATGCGCTGGCGTTATGAAGTAGAATTACCGTGTTACTGTATCAAACTGTAGTAAATTATGTTACAATAACAGCTAGCGTTTACTTCCTTTTTCACCAATGTGTGTATTAATACAGTGGTACCTCGACGCTTTAAGCATTTTCGCCATGAGAACTGAAATTTTACACTGAATTTGCCTCGGCATACGACACATTGTCGCCATATGAGCGACCAAACGCCGAACCGGACGTTGCGTGTATGTCCAGGAGCCGAAATCAAAACTTGTTTGCTTTAGTGGAAAGGCGAGCAAAAATAAATAAATGACGGCAGAAGGACGGTAGCAAGAGGAAAAGGGAGTTGTTTTCAGTTTGGTTTTTAAAGCAGGCGGTGTCCAGAGGAATCACAAATTAAGGTTAAGTGAGGTTATTTCATATCTTACTTAATCTACATGTCTTTTGATTGTTTTTGTATGCGAAAATATGATAATAGTGTTGGAAATTGGTAATATTGGTAATATTTTTGGGTGGCTGGAACGGATTATCCACATTTACATTATTTCCTATGGGAAAATGCGCTTCGCAGTACAAATTATTCGCCTCAATTTTGCCTCCGGAACGGATTAAATTTGTATAGCGAGGTACCGCTGTAATTAAAGAACGAAAGATTATTTTAAGATATTAATTACATTTAATGTTTTTTCTGCCAGAACTTGTATCTAATATAAACAGTAGTTTCCTGACCACGCTCTGTTGTTCTTTTCTTTTTTTTTTTTTAAAGTAAATAATAGTAATTTAAAAAAAAGCATTTTTTTGTTACAGAGAAACCAGGAAGCACAAATCATTCTGTCCTGAAGATTTATCTGGTTCGGAAATCCTCATGATAATGTCCTAAAAAAATATTTAAAGTGATGACACTGGAGACTCCTTCCTTCCTGCCATAAGCGCTACAGTGTGTAAATTTACTTTAATACTATAAAGTATTTGCTTATTTGCTTTTTTTTTTTTTTTTTTTTTTTTAATTCCATTTAATATTAGGCTTTCATATTAGGCTTTGATTATGTGGATTGTAAATCCTGCTGTGATTGTAAAATCAATCAGCACCTTCTGATTAATTAGAGGGTCACTGCTTCGCTCTAACTGTCCTGACTGTAAACAGAGACGTTCGGGCTGGAGTGTGTGCGCAGAGTCTGTGTACAGTAAATAGACCAACTCTACTGGGAGCTGGAGAGAATTTTTACACAGAGACCACAGCGAGTACGATATGCAGTACGGTCGGATTAAAAAAGGAAGAAGAACAGAACATCATTTACAGCAACAAGACATTTAGGGTTTCACCTCCTGCAGCTCCTACAGATGTGAAACATCTGTACTGTACTTCATTTTATATACACGCGGAAAGTACAATCAGTATCCTGCAAAGTGCTTAAATATACCATTTAAAAATGGGTTGTTTATGGAACAATCTCAGCAGTTTAATGTTGAGGAATAACAGTTTGTTCCACAAGTTAGTGTCACAAACTCCCAATTCTCATGTCAGAACATTTACAGTTACAGCTTTGCATGTTCTTCCGTGCTTGGCGGGTTTCCTCCTGGTACTCCGGTTTCCTCCCACAGTCCAAAGACAAGCAGATTAAGCTCATTTACGTCCCCAAATACACTGTAATGTGTGAGTGTGTATCTGTGTGTGAATTACTTCAGAGGCTGACGAGTCAGAATTGATGTTGTAATGTATAAGCTGGTTACTGGAAATCGAGTCTAGGACAAATCAGTGGCATTTTAGTTTCATGATAGCAGCGAGAGAGACGCGTCCGAGACACGCTGGACTTCACTTCCCATCAGCCTCAGGACGTTACATGTCACTAAACACTCACACTTGTGAATGGCCGCTGCTTGTTGCATATTGCCAATGCGTCAGTATATCAATAAGTGTTATTTATTGGGTTATTTACAGCGATTTTAAGCTTGTGTTTTGATTTACTGCATCTTAAACCGCTCAGCTGCTCAGAGTGATCAATCATGTCTCCTCATTTTAATCTACCTCACCTCCCTTGGGTTGTTTGACTTTGAACGTACAGTATACATTTCTTTCGCTCATTTATTCATGACATTCAACTAAATGCGAACTGCTCATGGCTAAGTACATGAAGATTATTTTATTCTGATGTAATGTAGTGGAGCCTGTTTACTGGATAAAAACGGCTCAGCAAAACATCCAGGAAAATATTCATCCATCTGTTCTTAGGGTAACGTGCTGCATAAATTTGCATCGATTTGCATAGCATAGTTGCTGGCAGTGTTCTGTACATATTTGTGTTCGTCTCCGAAACTCTTGTCGACTTCTGTGAGCAATGAAACAACCTGTTTGCGAGCACATTTGTCATCGAAGTGCACTAGTTACTTTCTTATTTAAGGTTGTGCATCTTTCTAGTATAATATGTTATTTTAAGTATAAGTATAATACATACAGTACATCTAAATATGAAGAAGCTACAATGTAGAGACCTCTAACAAGAACTGATGGATAAAGGGTGTAATAAAGCACATCATTTACACCAGACTCAGATTTGTATTAAATCACAGGAGATGCTACAAGTAGAAGGAAACGGCACTGAGGGAAGATTAAAGCCCTCAGATTAGCATTGATTAGCATTTTAAAAACCATTCCTGTGTAAATCAACACACGCTATGTTACACTGTCTTATCCATTCAAAGGAAACTCAAGAGCTTTAAAATGTATTAATTTATTATTACTTTAGCTATTTTGTTTCACAAAATATATACTCCATTGTCATTCGGAGCTAGTCAAGCTAGCATGATACTCATTAAAAATAGATTTTTCAGATTTTCTAAATTTCCCAAGACAATAAAGCAGGTAAGGTATTTATTTATTTATTTATTCATATAAACTAGGGGTGTTATAGGTTAATCATCTATTTTATTTTAGATTTATTAACCAATTAAAAAAAACAGTTAACGTATAATGTACTGCGTAATATTTCTCCATAGCTCACATGTCTATTAACTGGTACACCACAAGAGGGCGCCTTTATAGTTGAGCTGGTGCGCAGTATTGCACAACTTATTATGGTTTTATGCTGTAGTTCAAACGCTATCACCGAGCCAGTTGAAATGAGTCACATCCCTTCAGTTCAATACACCTCCCCGTCAGCAGAGGCGTCCCTCCCCCGGAGTTTAATGGACTACTTCCAGGATATTTCCTGTTAATAGACTATACAAGACCCACATTGTCTGTGGAAGTTTGCAGTCATTCGTACTGCGATTGTTAACTCTGTGTTTTGACCCTTGCCTTGAGTTTTGCCCTCTGGTTCAGATTGTGGACGTATGAATTGTGGACTGAGTAGAGTTGTTGATAAACCTCCTAAATCCTCCACCCATGTTTACCAAAGTCACTTTTCTGTCTAGTTACAGTTGTGTCCAAGCGCTATAGGGTGTGCAGGACCCTCTTGTTTTCCTAAGTATTTTTTTTCCCCAACATTACGTCATAAGTATGCGGTGCACCTGGGTGGCGATGTCTTTTTGTAGGTCTTAACACTCTCAAAAGTCGAACAGGTCGTGTGGTGCGTCCGAGTGGCGATGGCGCAGGGTGCTTGGGCCCGCTCATCGTTGCTTGCAACAATATTTTAATTAGTTTTTGTATAATTTGTCGATGGAAAAGCTCACCTGAGTGCAGATGACCTCGTTTCAAAATGTTCAACGTCCATCAAGATCTTGTCTTTAAAACAAATCATCTGGAATAGATGTAATTAATCAATTTCTGCAAACAAAGGGAAACTGCATGTGTGCAACCCTTAACTATGTTTACATGAATATAATTGAAATCGGATCCGATCGGATGTGGTTTTACAATACGTGGTTGTAGCATTCAACGAGAATGTACTTTTTTTTTTTGACC
The DNA here is from genome assembly GCA_030068275.1 of Clarias platycephalus. NCBI lineage: Eukaryota > Metazoa > Chordata > Actinopteri > Siluriformes > Clariidae > Clarias > Clarias platycephalus. The sequence continues at coordinate 33,515,693 of JAQQZT010000037.1, read as the reverse complement.
TGTGCAAAGTTGTGTTTAATCTGCCAGAAAGATAACAGAAAAAGAAGTTTTCGCTCCAGATTTGACGTCAGGTTTGGCCTCCCATCTTTCACGATAAATCCCACCTTCTGCATTATAATTGGTTACAAGAATTCAGTCTCAGCTATTACTGGTTAGAGGCTTTGCTTTTGTGCAAGACAGTCAGAACTCATTCCTCAGCCAGAGACCCAGTGAATGTTAGTTTAAACTAAAGACTGATGATGAGAGGGAATCAATCTCATGAAATCTACTGATCAGGAATGGAATAAAAAAACTTGTCACGTCACCTAATGTTACCCCGACAAACATGCACTATTAAGGAGCACTCACTAATCTTTCGCTTGGGTATTTTCTTGATCTTTGAAATGACTCAACATCCTGCCCACTTGTTTTTTTTTTTTTTTTGCTTTGCAATGACTTTATCCAGTGAATGTCCCGAATGATTGACTACTTTTATTTCAAGAGGAAAGTTTTTTGGCTTAACTGTATCTTCAACTGGTCCATAGCTCCATTATATCCTGCCTTGTTCGTGAGACACTTTGGATAGAAAAAAATATACCTATATCTGCCAAATGAATGTAAGTAAGTGTTTACGCAAATGTAATAATAAATTAAATGTTCACTATAAAAGTGCCTAAAGCTAGTTCTGTTCTACCACTGAAATGGCACAGATGGAGGAAGTGTGAGACGGGACCTGAGAGAGAGAGAGAGAGAGAGAGAGAGACTCAGAAGAAGAAGGATGGAGTTGTGGTGTCAGAACTGTGATGTAATTGCTATTGGGTTTGAAGCCCTGTGGCTCTGTCACGGATGAACTAACCTTGAGGACCAGAAGACGTAGCTTTAGCGGTTAGCCCAATGTAGCGTGGATGGTAAA
>JAQQZT010000037.1:33486157-33497695 GCA_030068275.1 Clarias platycephalus | reverse complement strand
TGGATTTTTACAACATTATTGTTGAAATACACAGTCCTGAAAAAGGGGCGTTTCTTTTTTTGCTGAGTATATAAAAGGTATGGAAGAGGATTAGGAACACTTTTTTTCAGAATTCTAAACTCAAAATTATTTTCCCTCAAAATTTTACTTTCACCTAAGAATTGTGACTTTAATCTCAGAATTCTTTGTGTTTTCTCAAAATTGTGAGGGAAAAGTACATTTAACTTTTTCTCTCAGAATTCTAACTTTAATCTCAGAATTCTAAATTGTATCTCAGAATTCTGGCTTTTTCTCAGAATCTTAACTTTATTCTCAGAATCTTAACTTTTATCTCAGAATCCTAACTTCATTCTCAGAATTCTGACTTTTTCTCAGAATCTTAACTTTATTCTCAGAATTCTAACTTTAATCTCAGAATTCTGACTTTAATCTCAGAATTCTTACTTCAATCTTAGAATTCTGCCTTTTTCTCAGAATCTTAACTTTTATCTCAGAATCCTAACTTCATTCTAAGAATTCTAACCTCAGTCTTAGAATTTTTAATTTTATCTCAAAATTTTGCCTTTTATCTCAGAATCCTAACCTTTTTCTCAGAATCCTAACCTTTTTCTCAGAATTCCAACTTTAATCTCAGAATTCTGACTTTAATCTCAGAATTCTAACTTTAATCTCAGAATTCTTACTTCAATCTTAGAATTCTAAATTTAATCTCAGAATTCTTACTTCAATCTTAGAATTCTAAATTTTATCTCAGAATTCTGCCTTTTTCTCAGAATCTTAACTTTTATCTCAGAATCCTAACTTCATTCTCAGAATTCTGACTTTTTCTCAGAATCTTAACTTTTATCTCAGAATCCTAACGTTATTCTCAGAATTTTGACTTTTTCCTCAGAATTCCAAGTTCTAACTTTAATCTTAGAATTCTAAATTTTACTTTCAGAATTAAAGAAAGTTCAATCTAAGAATGGACTTTAATCCCAGAATTCTGTCTTTTTCTCTCAAAATTCTAACTTTTATCTGAGAATTAAAAAAAATTTTCAGAATTCTAACTTTAATCTCAGAATTCTAATGTTAATATCAAAAATCTGATTTCTGAGGAAACAAGTCAGAACAAGTAATTTTTAATAGTGGCCCTAATCATAATCCACAGAAATCAGTATCAATTATCAAATAATCATTTTTTTAAAAAAGATTGTGATGAGGAGCTTTTCACAGTCAGGTGCAGTGTGCACACATACACAATTAGCAATGTAGAGCAAGTAAGAAATTTTATCAGGAACCAGTGCTCCATCTCATTTTTTTCTAATGTCTGGTCTGTACAAACATAAACGGTGGAAACTCTGCATGTCAGCGGACGTGACTGGCACCTGTGTAGCGATGGCTTTAGCAGTGCGGCGGTTGTCTCCGGTGATCATCATAACATCTATCCCCATCCGGCTCAGAGTGTGTACTGCCAGAGCCGACTCCTCTTTCACTGTGTCTGCTATAGCCAACATCGCGCACAGCACACCTGAGACACACACAGGCAGATCTGTCAGCTGATACAGGAAGAATCTTACACCTTGTACAGTATGTTCATGGCTATCAGTGAACACAGATCGGATTTCGTGAATAGCTTGTTAGGCTAGATGCTTCACATGATGATGGATGGTTTAAAAAAAATTACATCTGTGCAACATCATGTTTCCACCCTTGAGAAACAGGAAAGAAACTTTATTTCTGGAGAATGTAATTAACCAGAAATTTCTCAAAGGTTACATTATGATGATATTCTTCTTCTCTCAGCTGCTCCCGTTAGGGGTCGTCACAGCAGACCATTTGTCTCTATCTAAGTCTACAGCTTTCTTTGTCACTCCTGCATGTCCTCCTTCACCTTTGGACCTTTCACTTCTCACAATATTTAAGGCTTATCTCAACCTGTTCCCTACTCTAGCTGCTGAACACAATATCTATGGGGTCTAACCTCGACAACCTGTCCACTGCAAACAGGAAGGGGCGAAGAGCCGATCCCTGGTGCACTCCCACCTCCAGATACTTACATTACTTACACTTATTCAAGGGAGTAATTGCTTTTTTTTTTTTTTTACATTTTATATAAAATACAACTAATTAAAAAAGTATAAAGGAAGAGAAAATAATCATTTTGATGCACTATCTCTAAGAGTGCCAATATTTCTGCAACAAATTTAAATAGGCTGCATATCAGGCATCTCTTATATGTTGGTCTGTACCATCTATAGCGACCAAAATAGCCGTTTGTCCTTTCGTCTCATGGCTGCTCATGGCTTCGTCCACGTCGGCAGTGACGTCTAATCCATTCCTCTGCATCCACTTCCTGTTCCCGATCAGGACAGAATATGAAGGAGATCCTGTTCACACATTCACAACATGAAACACACACACACACAAAACAAGTCACTGAGTTGTTGTAGCAGCCAGTCCTAACACTAGAGGGCAATATGAACCCATGGTACTAACCTGATCCCATGTCTCCATCTGTGACTAATCTACTCTCATCCGTCGTGGCTCCCTGGACGGTGACACAAGTCGGGTTGTGTGCGTTTGTCTGTGTTCGTGTGCCTTGTGTCTCCGAGCTGGTCTGCAGGAGCTCCTCGATGTTGGAAACTCTACAGCTGATCCCACAACCTGGTACTGCCTGGAAGTCATGGCAGAAGCCCAGTGTCTCTGTGCCAAGCTCCTGCAGTAAGGAAACACACACACACACACACGCCTCTGAATCATCTCCAGTACGTCAGACCATGTAAATTACGCAGGGAATTAAAGAAAAAGAAACTGCTCATGCTGTTATAGAAATAAAATCAATATCACAGTGAAACAGGGTTACTGCTACTACAGTATATTAAACTTAATCAATTTACAACAATGTCTGCAAGTCAAATCGGTTAAGGTAAATTAGGGGCTTTTTTTATTTATGTACTGGTCAGGGTTTAAATAAGTCTGTTAGATTATCACCCCAATGTAACCTCATATAAGAAGAGCCCTAGGGGCGTGGCTCAGCAATACCTCATTTACATAAACACTGAAACAGTGCATTTGGAAGAGGAGTCAAACAGAGAAAGTTGCAGGCATGAAAAAATCGAATGTCCTTTGTTGGAAAATGTAATGTTATTGTGTGTGTGTGTGTGTGTGTGTGTGTGTGTGTGTGTGTGTGTGTGTGTGTGTGTGTGTGTGTGTGTATACCTCTTTGCAGTGTTTGGCGACAGCCAAGCCCAGTGGGTGTTCGCTGCTGGCCTCTGCAGTGCCCACTACGGCTAGGACTTTCCGAAGCGGCAAACGTGCCCGATCCCATAGAACCAGCACCCGGGTGACCCGAGGGACCCCGTTAGTGATGGTGCCTGTTTTATCGAACATTACTGCTTTAATCTGCATCCGGCAACACGAGCAGCAAGAAATCATGTGGGGGGGAAACATACTTTATCTTAAACTTTGCTATCATACTGTATAGCAAACAAGGCAAGGAAATGAATAAACATCTTTTGGTATAATCGAATGAGATAATATCTGGATTTTGGTATATCAGTATACAGTATCTTCATGATATGACTAAGTATATAAAAATGTTGGGTATTATATTAAGTGGAATTTAAAAATAATATTTATAAGACTGGAAATGAGAAAGAAGATCCATGCCTTGTGAGCCATCTCTAGCGGTTCTCCACCCTTGATAAGAATGCCGTTCTGCGCCCCGACTCCGGTGCCCACCATCACCGCCGTGGGTGTCGCCAGGCCGAGAGAGCAAGGGCAGGCGATAGACAAGACGGTGATGGAAGCTTGGAAGGCAAAACGCACCACTATGTCGATTCTGGAAATATTCTTATCGTAGTCCTAAACAGAAGACACGACCGTTAGATACAGATTTTGAGGTTTAGACAAACAGAGACACATGGGATGGAAGATAAACTAATAAACAGGCTAATAGAATAATTGCAGTAGGAAAAGCAATCAAGGAAGCCATGTTGTTAAATTGCTGACATTACTCACGGGAAAATACTTTGCCACGATGTCAAAGTCTAAAGCCCCAATAATGAGCCATGCTGCCAGCGTTGCCACGGAGACAAACACGATGAAAGGGATGAAGTAACCGCTCAGCTTGTCTGCAAATTGCTGGATCGGTGCCTGAGCAAGACAATCACGACACATTCATAATCACAAACAAATTAACTTCTAAGTAATTAAAGGTGCGTGTATGTTTGTGTGTGTGTGTGTGTGTGTGTGTGGGTGTGTGTTTGTGCTGCTGATGAATAAGCACCATTGTGTGCAATGCTTATCTCGTCCAATCATTCTAATCCATTGACCTGAAGGGTGCCAATATTTCTGGAGCGGTCTGTGGCAGACCCAGCAGAAATCCGGCTATGTACTTTTTTTTTTTTGTAAATGTCTACATGTTTCTCTAGATGTGTGTACAAATTGTGTCTGTGTGTTTTTACCTTGGACGTCTGCGCCTCCTCCACCAGACGGACGATCTGGCTGAGCGTTGTTTCGGCTCCTACGTGTGTGGCCTCGACTAGCAGCGCTCCGTGAGCGTTAATTGAGCCCGCGATCACAAAGCTGCCAGGCTTCTTTCTGACTGGCATGGGCTCTCCTGATGTAACACAACGCCACAAATGAACACTGCTGCTTATGTTCAGACACTGGGCTGACTGGTTCGCTGAGTGACACCTCGCTGTCACCCACACACTGAGCCTCAGGTTGGACGCAAGAGTGAAACTTTAAACAATGTAAATCAGAAAGGTGACGAGGAGTAGGATCCTCTATAGTTAAACTCAATAGTTAGACTTCGTTAACGTCACACACCATGCTGTTGCACTTAGCTAGATATTACAGTACATTAGAGAGCCAAGTTAGCTAGTTAGCAGTCTAGCACACAAAGGCTAGAGAAGATAGTGATCAGGTGATTTTATCAAACTAAATTTAAAATTGCAACATTAATTTATAGCTAGCTATTCTATCTCGCTAGCTTATCTCAAACAATCCACCAACTTGTAGTCTACGGTGCGAGCATTCACATTAGGTGCAAGTTTGTTCCTGAAAATAAATTGAAATCTCATTCAACTTTGTAACTATTGTTGCAATCAATCATCAAAGTCAAAGAACAAATGTATTTAGGAAACTAAGAGCTATATGAGGGTGTTCAAGTCAAACCAGGACTTTTGATTATGCAGAATAATATTAGTAGAAAGTTTTCCCAGTACTCTGGAGCCATGATCAGACTGCCTGCTTCACGGCCTCCCAGGAAATCCTTGAATGGCCCAAACATGTGGAAATTAGCGCTGGGAGCGAGGTCAGGGCTGTATGGGGATGTGGCAATAACTCCCACCTGTAATGTGCAAGTGGTGTCGGTGAATGATTATGTGTCCATTTCCCACAGGCAGATGCGTCTCTTCCACACATTCTTGACAAGTTATCTGTCAATTTACACAGATCAGGCATTCCACACGCTGAATATTCACAGCAACGACGTCATTTATGCCATCTTCAAAACATTTGCAACGTTTAAATGTTTTACTGCAGTGAAGAGTCTCATCACGGTGCTGTGCTGTAAATGTCAATCAGCTTTGCAATTTCTTAATTCACAAGAAATTTCATCACAAGTCCAGGTTTGACTTGAACGCCCCTTTTTACATTGTTTTGGTACATCTTATTGAGCTAGCTATAAATTAGATTGACAAGATGTCTAGTAAGTGATGTTAGTCAGCAAGCTAGTGAACAACTGCTGGCAAAATTTAGCAAAAAAAAATTTTATTAGCTTGCTAACTGCTAGCTTGACCAACTTCTTTTTGATCGACTGTGCTGTTAGCTCACAAGCTAGTTTCTAAGTAACCCTAGCTAGCTAAAATTAGCCAAAATACCTTGTACTTTGATGTTAAAGAGCTAGCACTTATATTATATGCAAGTTTGATATTGAAAATAATTTGAGATTTTTATAGAATGCACGTGTTTAATATGCAATCAGGAGAAATTTCACGTTTGATTAACATGAGGTGAGATTCACTGGTACCTGTGATCAGAGACTCATCGGCCATGGAGTTTCCCTCAATCACTTTCCCATCGACAGGAAACTTTCCACCAGGTGCTACTTTAACCACGTCTCCTCTCTGCACCAGCTCCACTGAGATCTGTTCCTCGCTTTAAAGGACACCGTGAAACATTAGGGCACATAGCGGACCTGCTTTTGTACGTAGTGTTTTGCCTTTTTAATCAATAATAATCACTAATTACTGGTGTATTTACAGCACTTTATATATTTAACTTTAAAATCTATGTACGACTAATGGCTCAAATGCTTCAGATCTTCTGTAACAGCTGCAGTTCATTTTTCATAGCGCATCGGTGATGTCATGTCATATGAATAATTCATACCTGATGATGGAGTTCTCAGGGCCCAGTGTCACTATCGTCGCATCTGTGGCTTGCAGAGACATGAGTTTGGCCAGCGCTTTTGACGTCTTACTCTGCAAAGACACAAAATACAGTAAAATTTATCTTAATATTAAAAGCTTTTCTACATCAGAAAATAAGTGATGGTTTTCATAATAAGTGATAATAAGTTGAGCTAAAAGGTTGGACAAAAGTTGGGCAAAAAAATAAAGAAAGAAAAAATAAACCATCACAGATCTAATTTATGACAGTGTCATATCTGAGCCACGTGCAGGAAGTGAGCGGGTTGAATGACGAGGCAGAGATAAGAGGACACGACTTTAACCTCAGTTAGACGGCAAACAGAGAGCAGCTTTGAGCAACAACCCACAAAAATCCAGAATGACTCAACTGCGTATCAGTGTTTCTTTGCATTGCGCAATGAAGAATGTATAAATCTTGTTGTTCTTTCGGCACATGTGTCTCTATGTTGCTGTTACAAACACATCATGGTATATCAAAATCCCAACATCTACTTTCCAGAAATCTATACATTCTTATCAAGTTAAGGAAATATACATTTACATTCACCAAGTAAGAAGCAACAGTTAAAAAATTTTTCATTATTTGTATTATTGAATCCCTTATTATTAAAGAGAATTTCACAAATAAAGAGTCGCTACAAATTGTTTTTTCTTCGAATAATCCGCTGATGCACAAATACAGTATATTAGTATAATATGCACAAGTATTATATGCATATACTGTAGTTTAATGACCTTATTTCTATTAATTTGGCAGCTTATTTGTATTGATCAACCTCATAATTTTTCACATTAAAGCTAATAAAATGTTATCTTTTCTATACTAAAAACTAATTTAGAGGAAGACGATCCACACAAATGTAACAGAAGTCGTGAGTAAGTGATGATCTTGTTGATGTAGTAAAGTTTCATTCTGAAAGACGTCCATTGTGTACCAAGTATGTAAGTTAAATTTTAAACTTTACTTCCTTATAGACTGGAAGAATGAATCTAGTGTCTGCTAACAGACAAATTCCAGTCTATGAAACATAATATGAACATCAGAAGTTCAACTATAGCCAGGTTTTTCAGGAAAACTCCAGATTTGGCAACAATGAACACAAAGAATGACATCCAGTATGTCATACATGTTTGCTGTACTTTGGTTTGAATTAAGGTCCAACAACAATCAAAATGTCAGTTTTACTACTTAGAAATATTCTTTACTACGACTTTCAATTCTGACCTGCTATAATCTTTTTTTACTTTCAGTTCAAACTCATCCCCATGACTGAGCTTCTAGGAATTTTTAAAAAACTGACTTTTTCTTTTTTTTTTTTTACCTTGGCAATGTGCTCCAGCATGCGTCCAAGGCTAATGAAAACAAACAGCATGGGAGGTGTGTCGAAAAATGTGACCGGACTTTGTTTGGCCTTCTCGCACATGGCTACCACCAGAACCACACAGGAGTAGATGTACGCAATGGTAGTGGCCAGAACAATCAGCACGTCCATGTTGGCTACGCCGTGTCTCAGAGAACGATAGGCTTGGATATAAAAGTATCGGCCTCCGAAAATCTGGCAGGGGTGCAGAAAGAAAGATGGACAGAGTCAAAATGAGGATACTTTGATTTGTATTGTTATCATAAGAAAGCAGAAGCTTTCTTAACGCCCCTTAAAAAAAAATAAATGGAAAAAATTGTCTGGAGTTTGATCACATTCTTCATTAGCTTTTCTACTTTCTCTTCTTTTGGCTTGATTGGTCTACACTTAAAGCAAATCCATCCTTAATAAACCTCATTCTGTAGACAGGATTAAATGCTAATAAAACATTTAAATGGCAGCATGCATGTCCTGTACTCTTTGAGGTTAGAAATGAAATGGCACCTGGACCAGGGTACAGAGCAAGAAAAAGATCAGGTTGAGTATTGAGAGTCCGGGCAGCAAGTTCTGCATTCCTGGCACGGATCCTCCATGTTCTCCATGCATCTTGTTCATCACCATCATGTAGATCATCAGACCCATGACGGGGATCCCGAAGAGCAGACTGAACAGGAAAGATCGACGCCATCTGCAGGAACAGGACACAGTTTGGGTTTAACATGGCTGTAAACGCACTATATCTGTGCATCCCATGTACTGATGCTCTATTTTAGCAAATTATTACTATAGATAGATGCTCATCTATAGAGAAGGATATAATACAGGTGCTTGTTTTGTGCATCATAATCATAATATCACTGCATTATAAAATATGAAAAAAGATACTTGCAGTCGAATCTCCTTCTGGTAATCCAAGCCATCATTTCTTCTTAAGACATCATTCTTTATTAAGGACACACCAAACCCAAGACCCTAAAAAGTAAATGGTGACATATGAAAGTATGATATATGGCAGTAAACGAAAACTTGTGTGTATGTGGTTTAACATATAAGTAACAATAAATAATGTTCACCAAAACAATGTGCTTTATTCCCTCATTAATCTTATCTAGGCCATCTTGCTGCAAAGAGAATATTGATATAACATTGGTCTGCCCAGACATACCAAAAAGAATTTTAGGCTTTGATCATGTTTTTTTGGTAGCTATACACCTTGTTGAAATACTCTCAGTTCAGTTTGTAATCATGCTTCAGGGATTATGCTAGAACTTTACCTTTAGTTGAGATACATACAGTATTTTGTTTCAACAAAGTATATATATTTTGAGAACTATATCCAGTAAAAATTATCTCAATTTTACCATGTAAAGGGTTTTTCCAGCTTTACAAATGATATTTGATATTTATGACATTGTGAAAGTTAAACTTTTAATTGCATTAAGAATTTACAATCAAGATAATAAAAATAATTTGTTATTTTATGCAATTAAGTTGACATACAATAATCAATATTTACTGTAGTATGTCAAAGTATGTGAGTATATCAGTCAAAAAAGACTTCTACAGTACACTGATGTCACTCACTCAACCCATGCCTGCTTGATTGCTTCCTGAAAAATATGTACAGAAGACCAGTACAGCTTCTTACGGCGGGTGAGAAGTGCAAAAGAACAAAAGAACAAAATAACAAATTGAAAAAAAATAAAATAACAAAAATTAAAACATACAACTTATTCAAAAAACAAAATCACGAAAATGAAAACAAAATAACGACAATGAAAACAAAATAACGACAATGAAAAGAAAATAACAAATTCGAAAACAAAATAACAAATTAAAAAACAAAATAACAAATTTGAAAACGAAATAACAAAAGTGACAACAAAATAACAAATAGAAAAAAAAAATAACAAAAATTAAAACATACAACTAATTCAAAAACAAAATGACGAAAATTAAAACAAAATAACAAATTCGAAAACAAAGTAAATTCAAAAACAAAATAACAAATTTGAAAACAAAATAACAAAAATGACAACAAAATAACAAATTTGAAAACAAAATAACAAAAATTACAACAAAATAACAAATTCAAAAACAAAATAACAAATTCAAAAACAAAATAACAAAAATGAAAACATAATGACAAATCAGTCGAATCAGAAAAGGTAGGTATAGTTTGCGACATCTGTCACTCAAGACATACAAGAAGTGCTGCAGCCTCATCGCATTTAAATGTCAGTCTCGTCCAATCAGCGGCAGGAATCAACAAACCGAAAAAAGGTAGGTGTGATTTGCGAATTAAATTCTTTTATTCGCAAGAATTTCTTGCGGTTTTGTTATTTTGTTTTGCACTTTTCGGCCACCGTAGTTTCTTGACGTCATCTACTGCCTTTGTCATCATCATCCAACAGTTTACTATTAGGTTTAGGTCTGCCACGGCTCCAGAAGCTGAATACTGTCGTCACATAACCAATTTTTCACTAGATTTTCAATTTATTAGCACAACTATTCAGTCAGATAGGCTAGAACTACATAGTGAAATCACTGTTTTGTGCAGATGGAGAACAAAAATACATGTCATACTGTATGTTGTTTTGTTTTGGCCACCACTGTACTACTTACAGTATATCTATGTTACAGTATATGTACTGGAGTGTAATTAGTATTAATTCTATAAGACAACGTACTGTTACCCAAGTGCTGATTTTTAACATTTTTAAATAGGTAAAGTGCTTAAATAGTAATACATAACACAAATGTAAGATATAACATGCCTAAACAACATCATTTGCAGCTTGATTTCAGTCGTTTAATTAGTACATAAGAAACATGTTTATCTCTTGCTCACCCAGGTTCAAATCCACAACCCTAAACCCCATCATCAGACCACTCATCTGTAAAAACTGACACTCCAGCACCTCTTGAATCAGTGCAGCCATTTTTCATCAGGGCACTAATTACTACTCCGGGATCAAAGCCGAGGCCAGAAGATAGAAATTAATTAAAGCACTCATTGATTAAATTGGGTGAACTCATAAAAAGCAGTATCTCATACATGGATAAACATTACCTCGATAACTCTGATGATGTCACGTGCCCCGACCACCTCGGGATCGAACTTTACTCGAGCCTTGTTGGTCGCCAAGGCAACAGTGGCCTCCAGAATGCCATTTGTTCTGCGGAGTTTGTTTTCGATGTTATGGACGCAGGAACCGCATGTCATGCCAGTCACCTGGAGACAGGACAAGTACAGATGAGTACCAGGAGCACATCAGTGGTAATAAACCTTACTAATAAAACTGAAGCTGCAACTGAAATCTCATCTAATGTCACTTTGGCTGTTCAGATTAAGCCAAGATTTGGTACTTCCAATGGAAGAAAAGAGTAAAATGCACTTTTATCTAACAAATTATGCACACAAAATCAATATGGGTTCATCTTGCAGCTTAAAAAAAAGACATAATACTCAATGTTTCTATATCACTGTTGCTATTTTTAAGATAACTTATAACAATTTTGATTCATACACTTTTTTTTCATACATTTTAATTTATTTAATTATGCCACCATTTGTCAGTTCAAAGTCAAAGTCTCTTTATTCATGGCCACTTAGACGTATCCTTTAAAGACATAGTTTGTCAACATTTTATTCTGGAATGCCTACAAATTTTAAAGTACTTGTGGCACTTGGTACTGTACTACAGTACATCTAAAATCAGTTAATGTTAATTAAAATACTTTAGGATATTTTG
>JAQQZT010000037.1:33468263-33485940 GCA_030068275.1 Clarias platycephalus | reverse complement strand
ATATATAAAATGAATATTGGAAAAATAAGGAAAAACTTCAGAGATGTGAATTTCCACAGATTCTAAATATTCTCCATAAATTCAGTACATGCAGGTCATCAGCTGACTTAATTTTATTGCAACATAAAGTTGCTGAGCCTAGACATGACCGACTGAAGCAACCCCAGATCATAACACTGCCTCCAGAGGCTTATGGGCACTATACATGATGGGTGCATCACATCATGCGCTTCCCTTCTCACCCTGGTATAGGGTGAATCTGGACTCATCAGGCCACATGACCTTTTTGCATTGATCCAAAGTCCTATTGTTATGCTCCCTAACAAACTGAAGCCTTTTTAGTTAGTCTCAATAAAATGGTTTTATTATGGACACACAGCTGTTTAGTCCCAATCCTGTGTTTGGACCCAATTCCACCAATTTTATGATGCAACTTTAAATGCTTGCAAACCAAGCATTTAAGTGATCTCCGTTCAGCACCAACTTTCCAGATTTTAATAAAGTATTAAACAGTTCTTAACCCGACTCCAGTCATTCTGCACTCTCTTGTTGTTGTTTTCCTTGCTTGATGCAGGCCTCTATGAAACAATGACTTTTATTGGCCAGACAGAGTAATATTTCTTTACACGAGTCATACATCACCTAATGACCCAAACTCACAGAAAGGTCCACAAGGCCATTGCTGATTGCACCCTCATTCATTAACGAAGCTCCAAATCCCAATTCTGCGATGAGTTTAACTATCTGTGCTGAATCCACGTAGTCTGGGTCATACCTGATTTCGGCTTTACCTGCCATCAGGGCTACGAGGACAGATTTAATACCTATGCAGATAAACATAGCTTTTAAAGATAAAAAATAAACAATAGAACAATAAAAAAAAAATGTAAAACTATAGAAAACGTATAACAAACAAATTAAAACACATTAAATCACATCAACATAATGGGACATATTATCATAATAACAGATTAACACACCCGCATGCTTGAGCAGCTTTCTCTCGATGTTGGCCACACAGGAAGCGCAGGTCATCCCTGTGACCCGGACAAAACATTTATCTGTCCTTTCCTCTTCAGGAACTCCAATTCCTGTTGACTTGACTGAGGATTTTGGGCTTTGGACCGTAGTTCTTGGTGGAGTCATGTTCTTGAGGTGCGAGGATGTGCATTTTTGTGATGCCTGTCTACTGAGCAAGGCCTCATTACCAGCAGAATCTTATATGGAGAGATAAAACAGCAAACAGTGAATGGTATACAGAAATATATTATTAAAATTAATATTATTAAAATTAAGTATTTCGAACCATGGTATATTTGACAGTACCATGTAAATTATTTGCTCTTACTGTATACTTCATGTGTCACACTACATGTGCAGTATACTGCATACCAATAGTATGTACTAACTTCTAATCTAAGATGGTACAGTATGTTCCAGCATGCCATATTAGATACCTGCTGAACTTAGCCACTGTTCTGCCTAATGAGTACCATAGTATTTTTTTGCATAGTAAAATTAAGGAAATTAATTATCACCTTCTGACCAAATAGTATCGCAAATTTTATCATGCTTCTGTACAGTATGTCTCATAACTATATAACTGCTACTATAATAAATATTGCTGTAACTAGTCATATACTCCCTGCAAATACCATAGCTAGACATTTATAATAGAATCTTACAGCAATAGATAAAGAGTACATAAAGTAAAGAAAAGTACATTCTTTATCTCTGAACTAAAGTGCTACAGTCATGCTGAGTGCAGATACTAAAGTCTGGTGAAACAAAAAGCATGAATTAGAGAGAGGGAGAGAAAAAAGTAATATAAGCCCTCCATAATCCGCTTAACTGTTCATTCTCAATCCTGGCACTGGCATACTGTTTAAAGGTTGCCATGTCTGGTTCTGAGTCACTCAAGTTCACTATTGAAAAGTTTCTTGTTATTCTTTAAAGCCCACTTTCTGACAGTTACCAGAGAAACGCTCATTCAGTCATTTAGTCCACATAATATCATCAGATGCGGTTCACTTCCTCACAGAGACTGGTTTAGTAATTTTTTATTTTTTTTTTAATGATTCACGTTTTTCCTCTCATGACAATTCAAGCTCAGTAGACGTTATCCATTTAATATGTTCTGATTATCAAGTCATATAAGCTTTACTTTATGCATGAAATATGAAAATGAATTAGGAAGAAGTATTTGAGAAATTAGACTCTCTGACTATGGACTTTAAAAGCCAACATTTACAGAGTTTATCTATGGGAAATGTTTGCTTTGACTCCTTTATGTTGCCTTGACGTCACCACACAGACAAATCAATCACATCACAAGTTAGCTGAGGTCAACTGAAATTAATTAGCAGTGAAAATTGTGAAAGAAGTTGAGGAATATAACTCTAAAATCCTGTCAGAAATCTAGTCAGGTTATCACATCCTAATTAGCTGGCTAGCGTAAACAGTGAATATTGTTAATATAATTTATGTTGGCTAGCTGGCTAGATTTACTAGTGAAGATTACTGATATCTGTAAAATGTTTGACTGTTCAAAAAGTTCTGTCAGGTTAGCTTACTGGCTAGCTTCAACAGTGACGATTGTTTACGCTTTAAAATACAAATAAAATATCATGGCAGGTTAGTTCATATTAGCTAGCTCGTTAGTTTTAACTGTCAGTCAATGCTAGTTAGCTGTCTAGCATTAGCAATGAAAATTTTAGCGGGGTATTTTATATTTTGTATGTATCTAAAATCTGTCAGGAATTCTGTTAGGTTAGCTTATGTTAACAAGCTGACTAGTCGAAATTGTACATTTGAAGATTGGCACATTCCAAATAAATGGCTAACTTTAGCAATGTGGACTGTGGACATTTGCAATTATGGCATAAAGGATGAACAAATGAATGAATGAACAAAGTAATGAATTCATTTTTTCAATATAATTATGCATGCAGACCCTCCGTCATTACTGTATGTTGGATATATGTTTCACACTTTACCTTGTTCAATTGATGCCTTAAAGCCCATGTCCTCAATGGCATCCCTGAGTTCTGCAGGACGGGTCACTCTGGGATCAAATTTAATTATTCCCTTCTGTTCCTTAAGATAAACTGTGACGGAATGCACACCAGTTTTTTGGGATATCACTTCCTCTATAGACTGTACACAAGAATTACATGTCATGCCCTTTATTATAATCATCACTTTCTGGACTGAAGAGCTACCCAAGGAATGAAGCCCAGAGATTTGAGAATGCACAAATCCATCAGTCCTAGAAACCTGTTCCTGGAATTTTGGAGTTACTCTAAAATTCCCGAAAGGAAGTTCCTCTATTACTGTTTTGATTGTGACCATGGTTACCAGAGACGAATCATATTTCAAATCCACACTTCTGCTTTCCAAAGACACCAACACACCCTGGACACCCAGCAGTCCAGATAAGCTCTCTGTAATATTTTTCACACACGACCCACAATGCATCCCTTCCACACCAAAGCTCGCATCCACCCATTCAGATTGGGCCATCTTTGGGAAGCTTGAGTCTGTCTGTTTGAGGGAGGCGTCAAAACCCATTTTTTGTATGTTTTCCTTTAGATCTTCTGGCTTCACTTGCTTGGGGTTATACCATATCATGGCTTCCTTGTTACTTAAAGATATGTTCAAACATTTAACCCCCTGCAGTGCTCCAATCCGGTCCTCGATAGAGCGTACGCATGACTGGCAGGTCATCCCTTCCACTCTGATCCTTACCAAACTCCATTCCTGATCTAGCTCTCCAAGTTGAGGAGATCTGACGTACTGATCGGTCACATCTGTCACTTCGTATCCAGTCCCCTGAATCTCCTGTAGGAGCTCTTTGGCCGTGACTGTAGATGGATAGTAGTCTACCCATGCTCGGCCACCGGGCTGGGGAATAATCACATTGGCAACACCGCTGAGTGCAGAGAGATGTGTCTGGAGGGCATGGGTGCTTTCTGGGCCACTAGTGAGTGTTAGACTTAGTCGAGAAATGTGGCCAAAATTCGGTCGAAGTTCACTGAGACTTCCTGCCATATAGGCAAGATTATCAAAGCCATGATTGTTGGAGACTTGTGTTTCACCTGGACCTCCAGTTTCCTAAAGACAAGGAGACATTATGAAAATCAATCTGGACATTTTGCAACCAAAAAAAAAAATCAATGTATAGGTGTCTCTCTTGTGGCAAGACATGCTCAGTGGGAGCCCAGTCAACCAAATGAACTGAACTAAGTGAACTCTGGGGCTGAATGGAAAACCCACTGCAGACTAATCATACACACACTCACAGACACACACAAACACACTAAGTCCCCCACTGCAAAGTACATCAAAGAGCAGATTATGCAGCAGAAAGGTAAGTCTGACTGACGTATCATATCACCTCAGCTTATCGAAAGCTTATAGCCCATACATTCAGAGGTGTGCTATTGTGTTCCACCCATTCCGTTAGTCCTTCCATTTTATTTGGAACATTAAGGCTGTTGTTTCAAGGCCAATAAGGTAACTGATTTATAATAAATTTCCTCTATACAAAGATTATTTCCTTTATCAGGTACTCAAGAATTTTCAATCCATTCAAAATGCTATTATTATTATTATTATTATTATTATTATTATTGATGGTGGTGGTGGTGGTTATGGTGTTGTCATGAGGTTTGTAAAACAGAATGCAAAACTGTGCTTTTAAATTAAATTTGTCATTTTGTTTAGTTTTTACTTGTTAGTGTAGTT
Organism: Clarias platycephalus; assembly: GCA_030068275.1. Lineage (NCBI taxonomy): Eukaryota > Metazoa > Chordata > Actinopteri > Siluriformes > Clariidae > Clarias > Clarias platycephalus. The sequence goes on along the minus strand of JAQQZT010000037.1, from coordinate 33,481,194 downwards.
AGTGATCGCACACTTCTTATCTTCAATAAACCACCTGATTTTTTATTATTTCTCCATACGCAGATTAATACCCTTGCCACGTACTAAAGAATTTTCAATCATGGTCAACCAAATGGTCTTACTTTAGTTTTTTTTTTTTGACAGCTTGCTTTCTAAAAGATTTTGGGCAAAGCAGTGATTTAGCAGAATTACATTATTTCTGGAAATGCATTTATACATACATTTATTTATACTGTAAACATACAAAGTACACACATCTCTAAAGCAGTGATAGTGGCATTTTATCAGAGTCTAATTGTTTAAGGCATACTGTATATACTGTATAGGCTTGCATATTTTAAATACGCTCAATTATCGGCAATCAATTAAATTCCGTATACTTTCCATAATAAGTGTTTTTTTTTTCATGGAAATAATGTATATTATATTATATTAGATTAGATTAGATTAGATTAGATTAGATTAGATTAGATCATATCAGGGTGGAACTGCATTAAAGAACTATGACTAAGACTATTTTGGAGAAAGAATCACCAGCATATTTTCGGTGTAATATATTCTGAGTAAAAATAACCTTATCATTAAACTTTAATATAAAATTTTAATCAGCTGGAATGAAACCTAATAATAATTCATAATAGCTGATTGCGTGCACTTTTGTTCCTGATGGTTATTATAAAGAAGCCACCGACCTTCAGTTCCTCCAGGCCCTCGCTGCCTCTGGAGTGCGGACAGACGCAAGCCGGGGACGTGCGGCACGCACACGGGGGCGCGCACTCCACCATGCACACCTGCTCACCCGCGCCGGAACGCGCCGGATTCACGCGCCTCGTGAAGTTATTGAACGAACCAAATTTATTCATATTGACTCTTTTGTTTATGCCTATACACACACACACACACACACACTCACGCACCTACACACAAACTCTCTCGATATCTGAACTGAACCCGTGTGCGCACGGAGCTGCGGGTGGATACGCGGGCAGGGCATTTAAACCCGGTTTTTTTTTTTGTTTTTTTTTGCACTCAGTGCTTTTGTGACGTCATTCCACTTTTACCTGAACGTGTGCAGTTATTGTTAGGGATAGTTCACTGAAATAGGAAAAATGTGGCGGTGGTGATGATGATGATGATGATGATTATTATTATTACTATTATTATTGTTGTTGTTGTTGTTGTTGTTGTTATCATCAATTTATTTGGTAGTCTCTTAGCTACGTTTGTACTTGCAGATTAATCTTGGCCAATGTAAAAGCTGAAAAAGTGTATTAGTGAGAAAGTGTAGAATTTGCAACATGAATTTGATATGGTTACGGACACTACAGTACAGACTTTTTATTTCTTTGCTTTTTTAAAGATTTTACCAAAAAGCAATTTGAGCAACAATTTGGTCACATGCTTCTCTGCTTCTCTACACCAATTTTAGCATCAATACTCAAAGAAATATAAAAAATTTTGATTTTAAATTATTATTGCTTGAAGCGAGCCGGTATAATGAAAATGTCTGAAGTTAGCAACTTGAAATTTTTATGGACACAAGATCAGTCACTTCCATATTGCATAAACTTGCACACACATTTTCTGTATTATATGAATAACATTAAAACCTTTTTTTTAATATATAATAATCTCCTGCAACTTATTTTGTACGGTGTTTTTGTTTTCTTCTCAATACACCCCTCCACCATGGTTTGTGAATGTCAGTGCTTTAATTCACTCCTACTCTGTTGTGCAACGTTTAGTTGTGTGCCTTTGCGCACGGCACAGCTGTCACCGTAGCGCCACATTTTCTGCAGATGATTAACCTGAAGTACTTGTACCGAGTGCACAGAGATGTAATCACGTCACGTCAGGCACACTGTGAATATTATAGCCTGTCTTGTGTTCAGTTAGTTCCTACCTCTGATAGCCCGGGGAGAAAATTAAACTAGGCGAATAACAGGCTAATAATTTCATTCCTTTATTTTCTGTATTTTTATTCATTCCACAGAACAACAAATTTATGAAATATTATTATTGTTTGTATTTTGTGGTCTTGCACCGCTGCATTAACATGCTTATTTGTCTCACTAGTGATTGCACTTTCCTCCAAACCGAGCAGCTAAACGAGCTGAGGGGTGGAGGAAGAGGGCAATAACAGGAAAGAAAGAAAGAAAGAAAGAAATACAGGCATTAAATAACTCGCGCATCATTTCATTACAGAATTAAAACAAATTGAATCGTAAATTATCTAGTTATAGTTATAATATAATTAAGTTAATGATTTACTTGTGAATTTTTATGGTGGGAGTTCAAGTAAAGGCCACACTTTTGATTGTGCAGAATAACAGCACACAGTTATGAGAGTAAAAACTCCCTTTATATTTTTATGTTGTTGAATGTGTGTACAGTTCTCACAGTCTATTCTGCATGCTGTTGACAAGTTATCCATAAATTATCAAAGATCAGGCCTTGTTCATTGTTGATTTTATGCCTTCGCCTTCATAAGAAATTTCCCGATTTGACTCAAATGCCTTTTGTATTTCTGTATTTCCTCTTTCCTTTTTCCATTTTTTCTTTCATATTTTCTTTCTTTGCTATCTTTCTTTCTTGCTTGCTTATACAGTGGCAAAAAGAAGTATGTGGACCTGCTTTAGCTCTGTCATTATTTTTTGGATGTCTCATGTGTACAACTCTCTTCAAGTCATTCCATAGCATCTCTATTGGGTTGAGGACTGGGCTCTGACTCGGCCACTTCTGATGCCATTCTGTTTGGCCTTGCTCTTAATTTTTAGCGCATTATATTTGTCAATACCCTTGACTTAGATGAAGATCATATCACATTTTATGACAAATTAATGCAGAAAAATAAATAATATATACTTTTAAATACAGTTTTTCTTGCCAACTGTATATTAATGTGCTTCAAAATAGCTCCATTCAGTCAAACTCCCCTGTATATTCTTCAATATTCAAAAAATATTTAATATTTAAAATTTTAAATGGTCAAAAACGTTAAGCAAAGGCAGCACGGTGGTTTAGTAGTTAGCACTGTCACCGGGTTCAATTGCCACCTCCGATCACCTCCAGTTGGTTTTCCCTGGGTACTCCAGTTTCCTCCCATGGACTAAATCCATGCAGATTAGCTTAATTCATCTTTCTTCTTCTTTTCAGCTGTTCACTTTTAGGGTTCTCCAATGCAGATTAATTTGTGTTCACAAATTTCCCACAGTGTGTGAATGAGCGTGTGAGTGTACTGTAAGTGTTTGCCCAGCGATAGATTGGCACCCCGTCCAGGTTGTACCTCACCTCATGCCCTAAGTCTCCTGGGAAAGGCTCCAGGCCCCCCACAACCCTGTACAGGATAAAGCGGTATAGATGATAAGTGAGTGAGATTGAATGAAAAATGTTGTGCAGATTTATCACTCAGCTGCCTTTCAGGTCAGTAAACTGGCAGTGGCATCAATAACTATCTGTCTCACTGGAGAGGGCGTGGCCAGTCTGCCTGTTCAAGTAACAAAGTGGTATTAAGTGGCGTTAGTTCCTTTTAATTTCACTGGAAGGGGCATGTCCCCTCTGTTAGGTCAGTACAGCAAGTGTGGCATCAGTAACTGTCCAGTTAGTAGTTCCAGTGTAGTGGTGTGGTCTCATTACCAGTCAGCTTAATAAAGGAGGTGTGGCTTCTCTGCCTGTTGGTTGCAATAGATGAGGTGTGACACCCATTGCAATAATGAATCGCACTGTTTCCTAGCAACACAGAATCTTACTAAGTCATGTATAATAAAAAGAGTGAAGACATCAAAGCATTAGGACGCAGAATACATGAACCTTCACATAATGTACCTTTAAGACATCCTGTGCCCGGCAACTCCATCAGCTTGCACCTTGAATTGTTCTTGGAGTCAGCTGAACGGCTCTCGCAGTAGAAAACACACATGTGCTTGAGCTTCTTTTTTTGTTTTGTTTTGTTTTACTTTTCAACTTATGTGTATCATTTGGGTTAGAGAATGTCTAGACATTATGGCATGGATGTATTTTCTTGGTAAGCTTCATGTGTAGTAGCCTAATGAATGAGGATTACCGTAGGAACCCCAACATCTGTGTAATTGTGAGTTTTTAGCTGTAGCTTTTGGTATCTTTTACACTTTTCCCAGCTGTTTTAACAAGTGATCCAACTGTTACTATAAGGTTTTTTTTTATTTTTTTTATAAAGTAATTACTAATTTTATTTTCCATTCTTATCATTAATTATTGTAGAATGTCACCAGGGGGCGCATCCGCACGCATCTCAAATGACAGGAAACCAGCTCACTGTTTTATTACCTGCTCTACCAAATTTAAATAAATAACCTATCCAGCCCCCTATGATCTATTATGATGATATATTTAGTGGTTATTTAAAAATTGGCTCTTGCAGTCAATTACTGTAATGTGCAAGGGACCATGTAAGCCTAATGGACTGCATTACCTTGTTTTAAATAGAAGAAAAAAATATCTAAAGAAAAGCTGGCATTGCTTGTGTGCTTTATTCTCAAATGGGCCTTTTCTCATTAATGAATTTTGCTGCAACAACGGCAGCAAAACTGGGAAAGCATAGCCGTTAAAAGCAGAGATTCAAAGCCCGACTGGATTAGAATGACTAAACAGAGTCATTTAAGCTGTACATTATAACTTCCTCCTGTTGTGATGAGCCATTCAGAGAGCAAAGCAATGACTACTCATCTCTAAATAGGTCTCATGGTTATCTGAGTTTTCATTTACAAATTTTTTTTTTTTGTAATTCTCTGTTTTGTACATAAAATCATACGCAGAATGAATATTGAATCATAAAAAAGCCACAGAGCCTGTTTTCAGTCATACGTCAACCTGTGATGACGATAATCAATGTAATATCACAAAAACCTTAGCAAATATCAATGCACCGGAATGCTACAGCGTCACTAAATACAACTGCATTTCATTTCAAAAAGATTTTCATTAGTCGAAAAATCTGATTTGGTGGAAAATAATTACTAAAATATGGAGGTGCAGTGATTATTATTATTATTATTATTATTATTATTATTATTATTATACAGTACCAGTCCACAGTTTGAACTCACCTTCTAAATCAGTTTTTTTGTTTGTTTATTTCTATTTTTCTACATTCTATATTTCAAAACTATGGAATAACACATATGGAATTATGCAATTAAGCAACAACAACAACAACAACAACAACAACAGTCAGTTGGTATTCTTAAAGCACAAAGTTCAGTCTTTCAGTCTCTGGAATGCCTTCAGCATTGTTTTAAGTGCAGGAAGAAGAAAAAATCAAGAAAAACCTTGGAATTAGAAGGTGTGTCCAAACTTTTGACTGGTACTGGATGTTGAAGCCCATGTGGTGTGGCATCAGTATCTGTTCTCCTCATTGGAAGGGGCATGTCCTCTCTGTCTGTCAGACAATTCAAGGAAGAGTGGCGTTAGTAAGTGTCAGTGCCAGGAAATGGGTGTGGCCCCTCTGCCTGAATAGCAAAGGCGGCATTGCACCTGTTAGTCTTATCAGAAGGTGTGTGGCTTCTCTGCCTGTAGTTCCCAATGGCAGGGGTGTGACCTCCATATATGTCATTCACGAAGTGATTTATTTTCACACTACTAAATCACATAGTTTCTCAGCAGAAACGAAATCGTACTGAGGCATCGAAGGCTATAAATGTATTCGGGTTAAACGTATCGTAAAAAAAGTGCAACAAAACACACTTCAACGCACAACACTTCACACCATACAGTACACTGTACAAAAAGGAACAGCGGACACTATGTAATAAAGCAATTATACTCATTTTATTTTATTCTTATAATTAGTTATTATTATACTGTAGCTTGTCACCAGGGGGCGAACTAGCACACATATACAGTACAGTAAAATAACTAAAACCAGCTTTCTACCTAATAAAACAAATAAACAACCTATGAACAACCTCCATTACAATCATTTTTCATGAAGATACATTTGGTGGTTATTTAAAAATTGGGACCCTGTAAGCCTAATGGACTGCATTACTTTGTTTTACAAAGTAGGGGGAAAAAAACATCAAAAGAAAAACTGGCACTGCTTGCGTGCTTTATTCTGAAACGAGCCTTTTTTCATTAATGAATTTTGCTGCAACAACGCCAGCACAACTGGGAAAGTATAGCCATTAAAAACAGAGATTCAAAGCCTGACTGAATTAAAATGACTAAAAACAGTCATTTAGGCCGTACATTATAACTTCCTCCTGTTGCGACGAGCTTCACAGAGAGCGAAGAAATGCTTCGAAATAAATAGAATTTGAATATTTTAAAAATTTATAAAAATAATCAGTTCTGAATAATCTGAGTTTCACTTTGTTACCCAAGTACTCATTTCCACATTGTTTCTGTTTTTTGCCTATATAACATTTTAAATTATGCATAAGGACTTATAAAAATATTTTAGGGCGGAAAGTTCCTTCTTTCAGTCAAAAGTCAACCTGTTTGTTACAATGTCATGAAATCTAAGCATGTTTAGAAATACATTCAAAACTCATGTATTTTGCTTAAATTATACCAATATGAAGTTCCAGTGATTATAGTAGCTATATACAGTATGGAACCCAATGTTTTTTCTTTGTTTGTTTGTTTTTGTCAACGATTCTGTGTAAAGGTTTGAAGTGATCTGATGAGTATTTTATGTCGGTGTCATATAAAAACACTGTCTTACAAACGCATGGGATCTGAGAAAAAAAATTGCTGAGTTGCTGGAGGAGTCCTGTGTATGAAGAGAAAAAAAGTTGCAGATTTGCAAATTTGCAGTTGTATATGCATGTGGATGTTTCCTGGTGTACTGTAGATCAGCTAGAGTGTTTCCTGGCACAAAGTCATATCAGTTTCCTATAGTGTAGAGTATAGAGTACGATTTTTGGTAATAGAAATTGTAAAATAGGGAGAACGATATGTGTCTAGCCACCTGTGCAGATGTAGACATGTATGCAGGGTCTAGGGGAACAGATGCAGACAGGCTTGTGGTTAAAATTAACGTTCTAAGCATCTTTAAGTGATCTTTGGAAAAGTGCATGTAGAGCAAGCAGGTAAAATACAAAGAACTGAGTAACAAAACACTACTTGGAAAAATGACGTAGGGGGCCAAGGGCCAACAATGAGCTTCAAAGCGTAAAATCTGACAAGATTTAAACTTCTTATATATTATGCAAATATCTAACTTAATTAATAGAATTATAACAATTTGTTAAAATTAATAATTAAAAATAACAATATATTGCAAATAGAAAGTACCGTAATTAATAAATAAATAAAAAGTTACAGAATGCAAACAAAATTGTTATATGAAATCAGGATATATAATTGAAATCTAGCAAAACAGATAAAGAATAAATTGGACAAAGAATGTTTGACAATGAAGCATGAATTAAAATCACATGAATCTAAGCGCATAGATTAAGTAGCAAAACATTAGACTAGAGAGCAATTTAAAAAAATTATAAATGAAAGGTAAAAAGCTTACACAAAGTGTTGGAGAGAGGTATTACTGTATGCCTTCTGTGTGCTGTTTAACAGAGTTAACTGTTTAACTGTGCTGTGTAACTGAGCTTAAAGCCAGGAAGTCAGGAAGTGTGCATGCAGATACAGTACGCGCCACGTAATATGAAGCAATGTAATGTATGAGTAACAGGAAAATTGAAATATAACCAAAGAAATTTTAAATTATAATAAAAGTGAAGTTAAATTGTAATGGGAAAATCTGCAGATATGAAACATGTAAGAAGAGCTGTAGTTGTAGTGGACAGGAAACTAGTTCATCTCTGTTGTAGAGTATAAAAGGTCCGATGCTGAGACCCCCTTCGTTGTTGGCTCTTGATCTTCCTAGGGGACACTGTGACGATTTGTCTGAGAAATTTATGGCTATCTCACATATATAAAAAAAATACACATAATTATATTGTATTGGGAATTAAAGTGATACAAAAACACAAAGTGGCACATAATTGTGAAGTAAAAGGAAAATAATTTTTACAAATAAATATCTGAAAAGTGTGGCGTGCATCTGTATTCAGCCCCCCTGAGTCAATAGTTTGTAGAACCAACTTTTGCTGCAATTACAGCTACAAGCCTTTTGTAAGTATCTTTGCACATCTAGAGAGTGAAATTTCTTGCCTATTCGTCTTTGCAAAATAGCTCAAGCTCAGTCAAAAAGAATGGGGAGCTTCAATTTCAAAGTTCATTTTCACAGATTCTCAATTGTATTATGTTCTGGACTGTGACTGGGCCACATGAACGTGCTTTGATTTAAACCGTTCCATTGTAGCTCTGGCTGCATGTTTACGGTTGTTATCCTGAGAGAGGTGAACCTCTGCACCGGTCTCAAGGCTTTTGCAGACTCTAACAGGTTTTCTTCTAAGATTGACCTGTACTTGGCTCCCTCCATCTTCCCATCAACTCTGACCAGCTTTACTGTCCCTGCTGAAAAAAGCATCCCCACGACATGATGCTGCCACCACCATGCACACTATTTTTTCACCATTGAGTTGTGCATTTAGGTCAAAAAGTTAAATTTTGGTCTCATCTGACCAGAGCACTTTCTTCCACATCTTTGCTGGTTCCTCCACATGGCTTGTTGCAAACCTCAAATGGAACTTCTTATGGCTTTCCTTTAACAAACACTTTCTGCTTGGCACTTTTCCATAAAGGTTAGATTTGTGGAGTGCATAATTAATAGTTGACCTGTGGACATATTCTCCCATCTGAGCTGTGGATTTTTGCAGCTTCTCCACAGTTATTGTACCATGGGCCTCCTGTTTCTTTGACTAATGCTCTCCTGGCCTGGCCTGTCAGTATAGGTGGTCAGCCCTGTTTGCATTGTGCCATAGTCTTTCCATTTTCAGATGATGAATTGAACAGTGAGATGTTTGGGATATTTTTGCATTTTGAGATGCTTGGGATAGTTTTATCATAACCTAACCCTGATTTAAACTTCTCAATAACCTGTCTGGTGTGTGTTCCTCGGGCTTCATGATGCTGTTTGTTCACTAATGTTCTCTAACAAACCTCTGAGAGCTTCGCAGAATGGCAGTATTTATACTGAGATTAAATTACACACATGTGGACTCTATTTACTAATTAGGTAAACTTCTGAAGGTGATTGATCCCACTGGATTTTAGTTAGGGCTATCAGAGTAAAGAGGGCTGAATACAAATGCACGCCACACTTTTCAGATTATTTGTAAAAAAAATAATTAAAAAAAACATTTGAAAACCATTCATCATTTTCCTTCCACTGCACAATTATAGTATGTGCCACTTTGTGTTGGATCACATAAAATCCCAATAAAATACATTTACATTTGGGGTTGTAACGTGACAAAATGGACACTTTTGCGAGGCACTAATGACCATCACACATAAGGTAAGCAGAGAACCTGTTTAACCAAATATTTGCATTAGTGGTTTGTGGTCTGTGGGCTGCACGTTCCCCCAGCTGGGAAAGTTAAACCCGGAAGCCCTCATGAACATACTGTAGTAAATTGATGGCAGTAAATTTAAAGGATAAAACATGAGTATATGCGTTATACTGATAAATAATATGTAAGATGCGGACGAAGTACAAATAGAAATAGCAAGTAAGAGGCCCCTTTGAAAGTGAAATAGAAGTTTGAAGTGTGTTGAGTTTTCCGGCAGCTTGCCTGGGTAAGATTACTGCTGTCAGAGAATTCAAATTTTGATGTTTATCCCTTCATGTTCATATTTTTGCTACTCAGCCAGTATTCCGGGTCTGGTGGACCCGCTGCGTTTTGTAGTTTTTAATCAGTTTTGTGTTAAAATACTCAACAGATGTTTACTTCATTCTGATTAAAAGCAATGTACACAGGATATATGGTAAATATTTGCCCTTTACCTTTGTTAGATCAAACGTGATACAAATTTTTAAATAAAATGTAATAAAAAAAGATCAATCATCAATATGAGTGAAAAAGATTAGCAGATTCACAAATTTTGATTTATATGAACTTAATTAGAAGTTTAACCCTTTTATTCCATTTTACACAACACAGGCTGAACCATGTCAGTCTAGCCAACACATCAGCCCCAATGAACACATTGCCTTTTCATACTGTACCGGGCTATACAACACATGAGGGGCAGACTTTTACTGTGTATGTGGTGTATATGGACATCTTGATGCATGTACACAGTGTTTCTCTGTCCATCTTGTTTCCACACTGTTCACAGCACTTTTCTTTGTTGGTGCTGGCCGCAACCTCGAATAATCGGCCGAGGGTTGTAAAATAGGGGGAGGCGGTGCACCCACTTGTCCCACTCCGTCCTGATGGCAGCTAGATTGTCTCTCTGACGTCAAGCTGGTCTTGTTTATCAAAGTGGATAATCCTGGAAATTATGTGGAAGTTTTCCAGGGACATTGTTGCATGGAAATGTTCTCTGGCAGTTTCTGCATCCTACTGGGATTCTGTGGGTTCCCCTTTGAGCCTGAAAACCCCAGCAAGAATAAGAGCCCCAAAGTGGGCAAAAAACGTGGGTGTTCCAAAAAACACGGCTTCCTTCTAAATGATTGGAATCCAGAATCACAAAAAGCTCAAAAGAAGACTTGATGTCCTGCACACGAATAACTGCCATCCCTGTTGGCCCTGGTTGCATTCTTATCACATTGGCAGCCATGCAGAGTGGCACATTTCTTGGGCAAGAAGGCCATTCAATTTCACCATTTTTTGACATCCATTTTTTTGTCACTTGCTAGCTGCTGACGGGCTTCTGTTTCTGGAGCTGGCTGCTGATGGCCTGCTTCTGCGTCTCGTCTTCGTTTTGGAACTGGCTGATGATGCTCCGTCTCAACCTTTTCCTTGAAGTCGCTGTCAGACTCGGAATGTTCAAAAATGTGATCATCTTCCTCTACATCAGCATCAAAAGAATCTCCCTCTTACAAATTCCATTGCAAATTCTTCTGAACAGAGAATCTTTTGGCCATCTTGATAAATCGTGATAAGGAACCACAAAGCTTTATTTATTGCGTCCAGTCCCCAATTTGGGATATGAAAAATGCGATAGAATAGGAGCAAATGAAGATTGGTTCCCACAAGACAGAGGGTAAAGTGTGCAGGAATGTGAGAGCAGAAAGGTGTCGGTGCTTGAATTTTGCCACAATTTTGTATGACAATGTTTGCAACCTTGTGCAGGACGACAGGACCAAAGCACAAAACTCACTCTCTCTCTCTCACACACACACACACTGACATACAATTATGTCGATATATGGTAAACAACAGATGGTTGATGTATAGAATTTGGAAACAGGATAAAGTGTGAACACACACATACTGTAGAGCAGAAAAGGATCTGTTTGAAAAGGCAAATTAGGAACCCCCCTCTTGTTGTACTGTCACTAAGACATACTGCTAACTGCTAACAGTAATACACACAGTGCATATTATTTACGTTAATACACGGGAGTATGGGAATGTACTGACGTCTCAGTAATATGGGTGACCAGTACTGTAGGTGGTAGAATAATTCTCCAAAAGCTTTTAAAAAAAAAAAAAGCATACCCATAATCACAGACTCTATACCTGAATAGTAAATGAGTTGCTGCGTGGGATTAATACCACAGGTACTCCAAAAAGGGAAAACCAGAGGAAGCCCTAAAATGAGTGCAAAAACTCAATATAACACTAAACAAAACATTGACAACTGTGAAAAGATTTACCAAGAAGGGATCAAGAAGGTCACCAACTCTGTGAGAAAAAAAAGAAACCACCACTCAGGTTTCCTGAGAGACTATGGGCCTCGTGGAGTCCAACAAGCTTGGAGCCTATGGCGGAGGGACCTCAGGAAAGCCCTAAGCAAGAAGCTGATACGGCTAATGTCCACAATACGGCACTGGTAGGAAATGGCAATTCGGTGCACTATGTTCCATGGTCATTTATGGATATGACTGGGCTGGCAAACCACTTGCATGATATGTAGAATGGAGCCCACACATGCTCTCTTTAGGGCATATTAAAGAAATTTTGGCTCAAATTCTTGGTAAAAAGGCCACTGAAGTTTTGGCGGAGACGGACCTAAAAGAAGAACAGGACTGAAAGAATCCAAATCCACAGTGGAATCCACTGGGAAAAGAAGAAAATTTGGTACAGTTTATCCATGATTACCAAAATAAGTGGAATGAAGAGACAGAAGGTCCATAGGACCAAATAAATACAAGTAAAAACCTTGTTCCTAATGATGCTAAAAAAAAAAAAAAAAGCATACCTGGAGAGTGTGACGTCTTGTGTCGGATAGTCAGAGGAAAAAAAGGAGCTCAGAGACGAAACGGCGTTTAGTACAAACTTTTATGTTTTTCTTAACGTCACAAAAAACACAATGCAAGAGCACGAGTAGAATCAAAGGAAAGTGTAAGAGTAGAAAGCGCTTCGGGAGGAGAGCAGCACACACGCTCCTATTCCGTCCTCGTACATATGTATCGGAACAGAAGGCTCCAAGCTCCCCCTCTCTAGCAATACAGTAAAAACCACAGGCTTCTATGGAAAAATCACATATGTAATGCAAAAGGTCTTTATGTGACCTTGCCAGAAAGCAAAACAATGGAACAGTATTTGTCAAGCAAGTGTATTGGTTGGAATGCAACTGCGACAGTGTTCACCAGGCACTAGAATTATGGGGAGAATGGATTCGTCAGTGCGGCCCTGCCTGTAAAGAAACAAGTTCATCACTAAATTGTATAATGTATTTTAATCAAAATAGCCAGAACAAGAAATATGCACGTCGGTGTAATGAAGGATACAGCCACGGATATTCCCATTGAAGATATAATAATGGGAGCCCAAACAGTGGCAATCAACGTTCAGTTAAAGCAGTGGTTCTCAAAGTGTGGGGCGCGCCCCACTAGTGGGGAATACAGACATGACAGGTGGGGCGCAATGAA
>JAQQZT010000037.1:33456551-33467603 GCA_030068275.1 Clarias platycephalus | reverse complement strand
TTGTTGACAAGTGGGGCTTGAAAATTCGCTCACCCCCTTAAGTGGGGAATGACAGAAAAAGTTTGAGAACCACTGAGTTAAAGGAACAAATGAACCACTGGTGTCAAGCTTTGACCAATGTCCAAAGAAGCAACGGACACAAAGGATTGGGTTCATCCTTCTTGGGAATGGTAGGGTTCAGCAGAAACTGGATCTTTGACTTTGCACTGAAAAGCTCCCCTCTAAGAGCCATGGTAAAAGATGCAGGAAAGACAATAACCAATGCACTACTAAAATGGACACCTAAAGCCTTGGCAATGTTTAAATTAAAAAGGTAGGTGTACTGTTCCTGCATTAGGAAGTCAGCAGGACAACAAGACACTTTATTTGAATGTTTAAATAAATAAAAAATTGGTATGCAATGGCAGTTATAATTCAGGAACAAGGGTCCAGTAAATAGCCCATTGCATATTATAGTACACCCTTGTACAACATTGTTGAAGCAATGCCCGCATGCTATCGAGGGATAGCAGCAGCAGCATTCGCAAGGGGCATCCCCAATAACCTCAGCAGGTAGTGAAAAAGCAGTTTAACAGGGCCTTCTGATCGTACCAGAAGACTATGCACCCCAGAATCACATCTGACACATCTGAACCAAGAAAGTGAGCAGGAAACTTCAGAACATGCTCAAATCGAGATTACTGCCAACTAGTGGACGATATTATATGGAGCAACATTTCCCTGTCTTTTAGACGCACTCTACAGTCCCTACCCCCAATTCGCGAATGCCTTGGAATTGTTTTGGTCGGCTATGCTGCTTATGACACCATGGACAATATGGTGGATCTTAACGACATGTAGGCCTGAGGCACATAAGGCCTACTGTATGTCTCAGGAATGGCATTTTTTTTTTTATTGCACACAAATATTGCACCCAGACCCTTGTGTTGGCCATGAATTGGACTGCTATAAGAAACTTTGCAATGTCATCTTATGTAAATACTGTATCAATAGGTCCAGGTGGTGAATACACTGTTGACCACAAAAGCTGGCTGGATTTTTGTTCCTCCATAATTGGCCCACAAGGAGGTTTTTTTTACCCATCTCTGGACTGATATATACAATAGGATGAGTGAAATAAGAAAGGCTTGTGTATGTAATCTAATTTAATTATGCAATTATACTATATGCTATTATATATGACTTAGTGGTTATGGCTTATAAGCCATAATGGGGGTGTTTTATGTCAAGTGTTTTTTTTTTCATTGTCATACTAAATCATCGTCTTATAAACATATGGGTTTGATCTGAGATAGATTTTGTTGAGAGTTGCTGGAGGGGTCAAATGTATGAAGACAGCAAAGATGCTACTTTGCAATTTTACATGGGTTGTTCCTTGCTACAGATCAGCTGGGCCAGCAGAGTGTTTCCTGGCACAAAACCATTAGAACAGGTGTTTCCAAGTGAAGGGTATAGAGTACGATGCTTGGTAAGAGAAATTTTTAAAACGTAGTTTGAACTCGTCCAGCAAACATGTCTAGTGACCTTTAAAGAAGGTGTGTGAGAAATCCCAGGACATTTTCTAGAATACTAAAACCATGCCATGGTCAAAGTCACTTAGATCATATTTTCCCTGATTCAAACACAATATGAAGCTGTGGACCTGTATGGTGGGTTGATTGCATATGGGTGAACAAAGGTGCAAAGGAACAAAAGGAGGGATGTGTGAATAAAGCAAAGCCAGCTTACCCACAGTTTTAACCATACTGTACTTTGAGCCACACATATCAGATGGTCTAAAGGTCTCCTGCTGGGTGGGTTTATAGACTTTAAAGGGCACATATTGAGCAAAGTTCACTTTTTTGGTCATTTTTCGTACATTCATTTGGGACTGCACTGTGGGTGCTCACAGACAAAATATGAGAGAAAAGAAATTCCCTCCACCCTTTTTTTTTTCAATCAAGCTTGAACACACATGATAATCAGCACCAATTCACATAGTGCATCCTCTGGCTTGACTCCTGGCCACCAATTTTGGAAAAGTCTCATTTCCTACATACTGACTGACTAGAAAAGGGCACTTCCACAAAGGGGTGTTGGGCTGCACATAAAACCACAGAAACAGTAAAACAGTCACTTTGAAACGGGGAAAACAGGGAAATTCAAGAAACAGGGATGCAAGAATCCATCATCTGGGAGATATTTCAGTTGGAACATTAGCAGCCACATTTTGGACTTGGCAAAAAGGAGTTTAATTTTTCTTCTTTAATCCAACCAGATGGATCTCAAAGTGGGTTTCTTGCATTTGGATTCATAATATCAAAATATCAAAATAGCCATGGTCAGTCAGTCATTTATTTATCATTTATATATTAACAAGTCATAAATATAAGATTTCAGAAAGTACTGTTATTTAAACTTTGTGTTGTAACAGTAGCCTTGCCGATTCACAACACCCAATCACTGATTGTTTTCCATAAAGTGCCTCGCTTCTATAAATTTCTATTAATTTACCCACATGCACTTCATATTTATACACAGGTATTTATTATGACACAAAGTTCATAATCCATTGAGAATTGTTCCCCAGAATACATTCCTTAAAATCCTTTAAACCTTCCGATGTTAGATTTCCCTTGAGACTGTGTACCCAGGATTTTAAAAGCAAACATAACGCAAAAATGTTTCTGAGCAGCTTTCTGTTTGTCCTGAAAAAGAAATTCAGTATGAACCCTGGAGAAATCAGATTATGCAAAAGAGGGTCAGTTGGATGGGGGGAAAAAAGGAAGCTAGCTATCAAAACTGGCAATGCACAAAAGAACAAAAGACAATTTCAGTGCACAGGTTTAAATAAATAATGAGGAAATAAAGTCTCATATTTTCAGAATGTGTTTCCCAGCCAGACACTTTTTTCATTAAAAGAGCAAATCCCTAAGAATCACTGCAGCAAGCAGCCCACCTTCTGGGACCATCTTTAAACAACAACAACAGCACTGTAAAATTGCATTTACTAAAAGTGTGATATTCAAATGGCACATTCTCTGTTTCAGTCCTTGAGAATCGTAGCACTATTTCCAGGAGCCTGAGCAATCTTTATGTCCATTAAATAATTTCAGACTGGACTCACCATCTCATCTCTTCCAAGCTTGTTCATAGATTCTACCTGGTTCATGTAGGAGGTTGTCCCAAATCCGCTGTCCTCTTTCGAATGTCTTAAAGAATCATCTCCCTGAAGTGGAAGTTTGGAGGAGTGGAATGCCAAAGGAGGGATTGTGTTGACCAGGATGACCTGGAGCGGCCTGCTTGGCTCACGGTATTGGCAGCGCATGTAGCGGGCGAACGCTGTGCGGTACGTCTTGTTGAAGAGCGTGTAGATGAGTGGGTTGACAGCAGAAGACAAATATCCCACCCAGACGAATACATTGAGTAGGCCGGTCATGAGCGCTGGGTCGCACGCTGGAGAGGCACACGTCACCGCCATGACGTTTGTAACAAAGAACGGACACCACATAACTACAAACAGGAAGAACACCACGCCAAGGACTTTGGAGGCCTTCTGCTCGTTGCTGAGGGACTGTGCAGTGCGTCGGATGACCGGCCTGGCAGATGGGACCATAGTGTCAGGGCAGAGCGATGTCCGAGAGAACAAGCGCTCAGAGGAAAGAGACCCCCGTGGGAGAAGATCCAGCATGGACAGCCACTTGGGACGTGCTACGAGCTGGTCCAGACACAGTGTGGCCTGGCTCTGCAGGGCGCCGATCGTCAGGAAATACGTTACCACCATGATGACGAGCGGGATGAAGAACGCCACAAAGGAGCCGATGAGGACAAAACTGTCATCTGTCAGCTGACAGCTGTCATCTTTGAAGACTTTGGACCGATCATGGAAGCTGAGAACTGGGACAGGCATGGAGATTCCTAAAAAAGAGAGAAATTAAGTTTCAAGTCTGGTAAAGAGGTTATTTAGATAAGGTGTTATAGTAGTTATTTAAAGTTTTTTAAATAAACCCAATTATGAGCTAGATGATACACTTTGATAGTTTTACCCTGGCAGTTTCACATCTTTAGACCACCAATGGTAATTTGATTTGCTTGACCTCATAGGTGTATTGAATAGAATGCATGTTTGAAATGTTTGTCATCCTGCAGACCAGCTTAATTTCCTAACAGAAATACAGTATGGCAAATCATCTGTTCGTGCTTAAAGATCTTATCTTTTCTTTCTTACCCACAGAGATCGTCCACACTGCTGTGATCTTGACCCGGGCTCGGGCTCGAGAGTTGGTGCGGCTGTGCTGGATTGGGTTGCGGATGGCAACGTAGCGGTCCAAAGAGATGGCGCACAGGTGCATGATGGAGGCTGTGGAGAACAGCACGTCCAGGTAGATCCAGATTGGACACAGACCAAACGGAAAGGGCCAGGTGTAATCTGCAAACGAGAAACACTGCAAGACAACAGGCCTGAAGAGGAAAGGAAGAGGTAATAAGGGGAGATTTGGTAAACACCTCGCAAAAATGATTTGTCCAGCAGAGGGTGGTGTAATTCTGTGTCAAGTCATCTTGTACTGATGTTGCAAGGGTTGCTTTCCATCAACTAATTTAGAAGCACTGAATATCTAAGGACACATTTGAGGAAATAAAGGTTACTCTCAAATCAGTTGGTGGAGAATGTGTCTCTTAAATAAAAATGCTCCAGTGTCAATCGCAAGAACACGGGGTGTGCCTACAATGATGGGTGAATGGATGGGAACACTCAAACACTCATTCACCGTGGCATAACCAATCAATCTTTTGAGATATGGGAGGAATCTAGAGGACTTATGTGCAAATATGAAGAGCATACCAATTCCTATAGACAATTGACCCTGGATTTGTGAGATGACAAAAAAAAAACTTATGCGACTATGTTAGGGTCAATTTAGTATTTTGAGTGGCTGGAACAGGAAATTCCACTAAGATATACACATTTAGTTTGTGAAATGGAAAATTCATATTGATGGCAATTCAGTCTCATTTCAGTAAGTCAAATAATTTAGCTCCATAAGAGTTAGACTCTAAAAAGGCTTGTTAGTATCATTATCTAAATAAAAAAAACGTTATGATGTTTTTAACTAGTAATTACTTTTGTTTAACTGAAATAAATTTGGTTTAAAAATGGTTTACATTTTTGAAATCAGCATGGAACTGCAAATGTGGAAGCACTCTGACACTGCGCCTGCTGTGTCTGTGCTTCATTAAGAAGATTTACTTCTATTTCTCCTGAAAACTGATTGCATCTTTAACAAGCAGCCCTCATACACACAGCTGAGAACCAAACACAGGGCTCGGCTTCGGGCGAACAAACAGTTCAGATGCTGAAAAGAGGTTTCCATGGAGGTATTTTGATTAAATTCATTGCCAAGAGCATCGCCATTGCTGACATGAACAAGGACTAAATTAAAAGTGCTCACCTAAAAGTCAATTGAATAAGCCAGCTCATATGCGAATGACACATTAGAAATCTAGTTCAAATGAAACTAATATCTGCCTTACAGAGAAATAAACAACATTCTTATGTAATTGTCATGAGGGTTTCCAAAACATTTTAAACATATTAAAATAAGTCTGATTAGCTGTTAGAGTGAGATGTTTCAGGTTATTAGCAGTTTGTGTAACAGAGAGCAAATCATAGCCTATGAATTACAAATGGTTCACTATGAAAAACACATTTGAAAGCAGCCACTAATAACCTTAAATCATCACCATGCATGCTTTTCATGTGTGTGACAGTACATCATATCATACTGATACATGCTCTTTGGTGCGAAGCATAATCCCCTGAGTTAACGCTACATATGAAAGCGGCTGAGATGAGGTTTATGCTTAATGACTATTAGCACACAGTTATGCTGAAGATTTTTTGAAAAAAAAAATGGAAATGTCAGGAAAGGATAGAGAAACTCTTGAGATTTTTGTGCTGAGGGATTTGGGGTGTGAATGTGCTAAAGCGAGGGGCAAATGTACAGCATAGCCCTGAAACTCATTACATTTTTCTATTCACACACTGGAAAGACATTAAATCAGGGAAGGATTCCCAGAATGCTTCTAAAACCTCTCCTCAGATGAGCATGAAATAAGTCTGAGAACAACAAGGACCTGACCTGGAGTGGGTGCAAAGGAATGCCATCTTACAGTTAAAAAACATGTCTTGTATAAAAAATACCACTTTGCCCATAACACTTAACTAATTTAAGCGACCTGTTTCAATGCGGTGTTTTATCGTGACCTCACTGAAGTTTATTTTTTCCTTTTACCAGAATCCCTGATTAAATTTTCAGAGACGTTCCATTAGGAAGTCAAATAAACATGAAGGTGAGCTTCAGGAGCAGAACATTGCCAGGAATTATTCTGATCTACTGCAACTCATTGTGTTGTGTTACGCATATCAGAGTCATCAGGTAACGTCAACTAAGTAAACAGCATTGAAAAACAGACAAAATGTCAGTAAACCTTCCAAGAAGACTACCAATACGCAAGAAAAGAGGTTCAGTGTTATGCACACTATAATATACAGTACAGTAATATATAATATTAATGTATACCAGGTTTTTTTTTTTTTTAATTCTCATTTCTGATCAGTCAGAAGGTGTTGATCAATTTTCTATAACAGTCAGCTATATCAGTAGTGCCAAACACAAGGTCATATTTAAGCATTTGTTCTAATATGCTGTGATTTCTATAGTAACAATCTGTACCTTGGATGCTCCACTTCGACAGGTTATAACATGTATCACTGTAAAGTGTTCAGTGTTTTCTTATTGGATTTTTATATGTATTCATTTTCTAATTACATTCATCTATAGTTGCATTGATGTAAGTGAATTAAGAAGTATGTTATATGAAATATGCAAATAAATGAATAAATATATATGCATTTAATTAATGGAAATGCAAATGGAAGGTCTATACTTTTTGCTGAAACTTTTTCTGAAGATTTTGTGTTTGTCTGCACCAAGTTTCATGATAAACGGCCCCTCCTTTTGGTTATTATAGGCTGCTAAATTTTAATTGTCTATTGGCAGCAGGAATGTTAAACTTCAACTACCTTAGCCAAACAGGCATGGATAAAATGTATGCTGTAAGTTCCTATCGATTGAAAACAAAGAAGACATTTTATTCTAGATTTTAAGTCAGTAACATGTTTAAAGTTTACCTCAGGAATGTTTTAAGTTTACCCCAGGAACTTTTACAGTTTACCTCAAGAACAGGTTTGAAGATTACCTCAGGAACATGCTTAAAGTTTTTCCCAGGAACAATGTTTAAACAAAATTTACAGCACTACAGGAGTGTAATGTTTACTTCAGCAATATAGTGTATGTTCTTTTTATTTCAGAAACATGTTCAACTTTGATCTCAAGGTCATGTGTAATGTTCAGGAATATTTACTATTTTACTATTAAATTGAAATACCTCATTTTCACCTCAGGAATATGTTTACATTATGTATGTATAGAACGTAAACCAAACGTAAACTTGTCATAGTGCCACCTTGTGGCCGATTGTGCTGAAACTTTTTCTGATAATGTTGTGATTGTGTACACTAAGTTTCATGATAAATGGCCACTCCTTTTGGTTATTATAAGCCGCTAAATTTTGATTGGCTATTGGCAGAAAGTATGTTAAACTTTAACTCCCTCAGCCAAATAGGCATGATATTATCTTTTTTTAGTTATAGCTACGCCAAGAAGCTAAATAAAATGAAAATTGGGGTGCGTCCTCTGAACTTTCACCTAAGTTTCACCTGGCTGGAAGGGCATAGGTTTATCCACACCAAATTTTATGCAAATTGGACCGATTTGATGATAAAACTGGACGATTTGGACGTTAAAACTTAAACATGTTCCTGAGGTGAAAATTATGTATTCAATTTAATAGTGAAATAGTAAATATTCCTGAACATTACACATGGCCTTGAGATAAAAGTGCAACATGTTTCTGAAATAAAAAGAACATACACTACTGTATATTGCTGAAGTAAACATTACACTCCTGCCCTGCTGTAAATTTGTTTAAACACAAACTTTAAGCATGTTCCTGAGGTAAACTTAAAGCATTCCTGAGGTAAACTTTAAACATGTTACTGACTTAAAATTTAAACAAGTTTCCTGAGATAAAATATAAACATATTCCTGAAGTAAAATTTAAATAATCATGATGTAAAACTTTAAACATGTTCCTGTGTTAAAATTCAAACATGTTCCTGGGATAAAAATTTTAACAATTCTGTGGAATTGTTAAAATTGAAATAAAACTGAAACAATCCTGAGGTAAAATTTTAAACATGTTCCTGAGGTAAAATGTAAATGTTCCAGAGATAACATCTAAACAATTCTGAGGTAAACTTTAAATAATCCTAAGGTAAAACTTTTAAACTTGTAAACAGTACCGTGAGTCAAGTTTAAAATGTAAACATATTTATGAAATAAAATGTAAACAATCCTGTGGTAAAACATTAAACAAGTTACTGAAATAAAATATAAACATGTTCCTGAGGCAAAATTTTTTACATTTTTCTCAGGTAAACTTTAAACATGTTTCTGACTTAACATTGAAACTAGGTAAATGTAAATGTTTTTCTAAGCCATTCTCAAAACTAGTTTTGTCTACAGGCTAGTATGTTACATGTACATATGTTAGCAGGCATTTCAATAACTTTCCCTGATTTTAAGCAATTACAAAAAACTATTTATAATCTAAAGTCTGTGGTTATAAAGTGATTGCTGATCTGAATTCTAAAAGCACCCATTAAGCTATCTAAAGGTTTTTATACAATTAATTTGACATCAAAAGACTAAGCAGCATGCTTTCATTTCTCATAAAACGTCAGACAGAAACTGAATTCAATTCACAAACATGTCAGCAGTGTTTGGATTCCTTGTTTACAACAGGATGTCCCCCCATCTGCCATCTTCTCAAATCTGATAAGAAGCCCAGATTTGTGCTACTGAGCTGTTGGTGTGAATGATATACATGTCCGATTGGGGTTTGTCTCTGTTTTTTGATGGACAGCATGTTTTTAGACTTGCTAACCTTTTCCTGGGCACTATTTTGGCACTTACAATGTAAAGAAGAAATACACGATCTTTGACACGCTGTGTGAATTAGAGCTCAGGACAGGCACGAAATTGAAGCCTGCACGAGGAAGTGTGATAATAAATCTGTCTCTCACCATCTCTGACTTGCAGCTGCTGCAGGACGGAATGTTGGCTGGAAAGAAGAAAAGCCAGGTCATAGCTATCAGTGCTCAAAATAACATTACCAGTGTTGATGCTCTACGCCGGAGCTATTCCAATTCTCTAACAAGTGAGCCATGTGGGGAAACCATGTGGGAAATACAGGTCGAGACATAATAATTGTAGTACAGATAGAGGTTCTGTCAAAAAAAAAAAAAAGTACTGGACAGATTTTCTTTTTACTAGCTGTTTTACATATAATCCTATGTGGAAACACTTGTCACAATGAAGCTCTAAAAAGAAGAAAAGGAAAAAAATGAATTTCCTTCTTCGTTTTTAATTACATTTTTTTGTTTTTTATTTAAATCGATCATCTGTGGGATGTGCTGGACAAACAAGCTTAATCAATGGAATTTTATGTAATACAGCTTGCTACTGTATGTTATTGAGAATCCAGGAAATGACTTCGGTGGCAGAAAAGTTTCTGATTGACTGCTACAGCTGAAACTGGAGCCTCCTTCCATAACGGTTTAGAAAAACATCATATTACAATGAGAAAAATTATTCAATCATAATATAAAGAGAAAAGTGTCTTTTTATTGTTTTTAAAGAGAAAAGCATCATGCTATTACAAGAAAGTGACAAATGACAGATGAAAAAAATACAGAATAACCTCATATTTTTCTCATTATAATGTGATATTTTTCATAATATCACATAACTGTTTTCATTATGATGAATAATGTTTCTTGTATAACATGATCATCATTATCATTAGATGTTTTTTTCTCATAACAAAATATTTTCCTATTTTTCTGAGATGCTCTCCTCTTTATAACGATGTGCACACTTTTGTCGTATAGAACAATCCCGTGACCTGGCTTCTTGTTGCTTGGAAAGCAGACTTCAACTATGAATTAAATTACTAGGACGCTGCTATCTAATAGCATTACATCATTGTTACAGTGAAAACTCGCTTCTGGCTCACAAGCACGCCATATGGACATCGTTCTGGAAAAGATAAAAGTGTAGTGAACAGGAAGGATAACAGTGATAATCGTGTTGGACTAAACATTTTTATTGTACTATGTTGTGCTTGTCACATGTGACTGCATGCGTATACTGTCATCCAAGTGTTCGTGTTTAACTTAACTTAATCTAGAACAGCAAGTGAATTCTTACTGGCACTGAATGCATGATTTGTCATGGTATAAAGGAAAAGCTGTCGGTAAGGCTCTCGAAACTGGGGACATCATTCTGTGTAATATTATTTTTGTACACATGAGCTAAATTATTCAGCTCATCTAACAGAAGGCTCAATATTTTTTTGATCACAGGGCATCATTGGAGCGGCATCAGTGCATTTTAATTAATCCAATATCAAAGCAACGCTAATTCCACAGGCATGCTCATCACATCATTAGTCTCTTTACTGAAATTTTAAATGTCATATCTGTGCAGAACACAGAAAAGAGCTAAGCTTTATGCACAGCTGGATTGTGTTTCTAATCAACCCAACGCTGCCAGTTCACATTCATGCTAATACAAATATGGTCAAGTGTTCTTGGGCGGTCTGTGGTAAAACATCTTTCTTTTTCCTTCCTAAACTGTTGATTTCTCTTGGAATAAACATGTCTCTTTTGCTTTCTTCCTTCTTTCTATCGTTGTGTTTTTCCGTCTTTCTTTCTTCTCTGACCGTTTTACAAGACAGTTGCACACAATCGACATGTTTTTTAAAAAACAGTTGCAAGAAAAGTATTAAAAAATACTTTTTTCTCTCTCTCTCTCTCTTTGTGTGTGTGTGTGTGTGTGTGTGTGTGTGTGTGTGTGTGTGTGTGTGTGTGTGTGTGTGTGTGTGTGT
>JAQQZT010000037.1:33434333-33448986 GCA_030068275.1 Clarias platycephalus | reverse complement strand
CGGAGTACCCGGAGGAAACCCACCAAGCACGGGGAGAACATGCAGACTCCATGCACACAGAGACGGGAATCGAGCCTAGCCGGGAATCGAACCCAGACCCTGGAGGTGCAAGGCGACAGTGCTAACCACTACACCACCGTGCCGCCACACTTAAGGGTATCTTAATTAATTTCTTTGCTTGACTTAATCATGAACTATTGGCAAAAGCCCCAAAACAGCAACGAAAAAAAAAAAAAAACACCTTTGCTACAGTCAGTAGCCATGGGTAGCTTTTCCCTTTGGCTTCCACAGGGCTCCAACCACATTATAGCAACTGATGGACATCATCTGCCAACCTCGCCAGCACTTCACTACAGCATTCTTGGATGACATTGTCTTTCACTTTCAGGTCTGGGAGATCTGGGATCGCTGCTATCTACTGTAGGTCTGAAGGAGGCATTGATCGGTAAAGACATTCCAAGCACTGAATGTGGCAGCTACTCATCCATGTAGTGAAACCTGGCTTTTAAGGGACTGTTCAAAGGCAGAAGATATTGATGCAAGAATACCCAGATGGGTTCTCCTCCTCCTGGAAGATCAACATAGATCAGGAGAGCAGCACAGAAACATGGATGGGGTTCTCACACTGGCAAGTGACTTGGGGCTAGTGGGGCAGCAATGTGGCAACTACGACATGGCATAGCCAGCCAGAAGAGGGAGCGACCCTGAGAGGAAGGTGC
The DNA here is from genome assembly GCA_030068275.1 of Clarias platycephalus. Taxonomy (NCBI): domain Eukaryota; kingdom Metazoa; phylum Chordata; class Actinopteri; order Siluriformes; family Clariidae; genus Clarias; species Clarias platycephalus. The sequence goes on along the minus strand of JAQQZT010000037.1, from coordinate 33,448,267 downwards.
TAAATGAACAGCATCATTTCAGGAGCCATACTGTTGTGGTTCTATGAAGTCAGTGTGGTACATAGAGGGGCACTATAACAAGACGTGGCTGGCGCATCTGGAAACTTGATCGCTTTGCCCTCTTTGTTGTCCCAGGCTCACTGTAAAAGGAGACCAGAACCATAGACTCCATTAACAGAGATGCACCAGTCAGTGCCGATCTCCCTCCCTGAGCAACTTCAGGCGTGACGTACCTGCACTGCACCAGCGCACCTCCCTTACTCACCTCACTCCTCACCTCTCACCTTAAAATCCAATAAAAAACCTCGCTGTCTCATTCTGTGTTCTACGCTGGCCCGCTGTGAGTCACTATAAGGATACAGATTTAATACTCAACTTATTTGAAGGAGCATCCCATATATCAAATATTATAATGAATGTGATTATTCTTATGTGCCAATCATATATTACTCTGAGATTCTGAAGGTTGTGGCCAGAAAAGTGTATAAAAATAGTGAGTAATAGGAGAGGGTTTAAGTGGATCTTTACTAACAGGATTAGGAGTTTATGCAAAAAAAAAAAATTTAAATGCAAGAAATAATAGGAGTGACAGAATGAAAAATTTTTATATATATAATATATACATATAAAACAGATGAAAGTAATGTAAATTTTAAAAAGTGTAGCCGAACGCAAAAAAAACAAATTGAGCCTCAGAATTTTTTATGGTAATGCGTTCCTTATCTCAGCTGCTCCACCACTCTTTTTACCGACATCTATTATTTTCTCAGTGTGATACTTGAAGTCAATAACATTAAATAAAGCATGCAAATGTGAGGTGGGAAAAGAAAAATTGAGAAAGTCTGATAGAAGAGTTATTAGTGTGTGAACACTAGTGTATATACATTAGAAATGATGCAATATACCAACATGTGTGTGTGTGTGTGTGTGTGTGTGTGTGTTACACTCTTCATATGCTGCTGTAAGAGGTGTATGTGCAGGGGAGTCACATGCCAACATACACACACATGTAAAGATACAGACGCACACAATATTAATTTTGTTCTTGGCAGGAGGCCACACACAAATGCAGCGTGCTCTCTAGGTGCTGAAATAAAAGCTCATTAAAGTTAATACCATAGCAAAGTTTCATTTCCCAGACCTGTGACTGAGCGCTCTTCCTGATCCACACCCACACACGAACACACATGCACACACACACACACACACACACACACACACACACACACACACACACACAAGCCGAAGCTGTGCACATCCTGCACCTGGCACGACCAACACTGCATATTATCTCCTAAATGCGGCATGGCGACACAATTAACCATGTCCTCAACGGACGAGCAGACAAGCCCTCAATCCCATTAGGACGCAGTGTGATTGAATTAGAGCGGTCCGCAGCTTTGAAGAGGAGTAAGGCTTCTCCACACACACGCCACACATGGCGACAGAGAGCCGCCTGCCATATCTGGGGGAGGAAGAGAGAGAGAGAGAGAGAGAGAGAGAGAGAGAGAGAGAGCTTCACCCTTTACTCAGTGAAATGCTGACGAGAAATTAATGACATGAAGATAAAAGTGACCCTCGAAGGTTTATACAAAAATAATAACATGCACTTGTATTTCAAAAGCCGGGTGAATTATTGTCCTGAAAGAGCTCTTTCTGTGAAATCAGTTTTTCGCTACTTATATAATAAAAGGTGATTCATTCAAAATGCAAATTATCCAGAGGCGGCCGCAGGGGAGCCGAGCCGAGCCGTGCCTCCTCACCTTTGTTTGAGCTCCAGTACTATAATTATAATGGAAATATAAATCATAGCATGGCATAATGGTATTAATACAGATGATGTAATTCACTTCCGCACTGCTTCATCGAGAAATGTCGAGAATATGTCATCCTTCAGAGGTGCAGCGTGTTTAAAATATATCCGTGTCTTTATAGTGCTCGAAGAAATGCATATCTGTGTTCAGAATTAAAACTGATGTAGGTGTGGACAAGAGGGGGAAAAAAACACTCCAGCAGTGTAAGCATGGTGCGTGAAATCTGACTCCTCAACCTCAGCTACATGACTCCGGTTCATACCTGAGCTGAAATAGAGAATGTCCAAAAAGTTGTTTTTTTTTATTTATATAAGGCTCTAGGTTGTTGATTTGAGGATCTGAGGATCCAGGTTCACCCCTGTCATGGTGGGTTGCCACGCCCCATACTATATACGCCATGCATGACATGTTTTCCAACATGTAGCTAATTTGAAACCTCCATGACCCTGACCAGGCAGTTCCTGAGGAACTGTAAATGCATCGTACCAGTGACTCATGTTCACGTTAATGATTGTGGTCCCATGAGCTTCATACCTGATTGCACATGAACAAGAGCATTAGGTTGATAAACCTTGTTGAACCGTCCATTCATGGACTTTACTTTGTGAACAGACGCCTTACACCATGGGAACATGTTTGTGTCTCTTTGGCTCCGGTAAAGAAAAACTGTCAATTTCCAGCAGCAATTTTGTTGCAGTTTGGAAAAGAGCAACATACAGTATGGATGTGACTTGTGACTGCAATGACTCGAGAGCTCGGGACTGAAATTCCCTGAGCCTCCAATAGTGAAAAAGGACTTCATATTAACTTCCTTGCTATCCGTTATCACCAAAATGAGGATGGGTTCCCTGTTGAGTCTGGTTCCTCTCAAGGTTTCTTCCTATTGCCATCTCATCTAAGTTTTTCCTGACCACCGTCGTTCTCGGCTCGCTCATCAGGGACAATCTGATCATTATGATTCATACATATTTGCTCACACTTTTCAAGCTCATTCCCATATTTTATTATTCTGTGAAGCTACTTTTGTGACAATGACTACAATATATAGATAAAACTAAATTGGATCGAAATTGAATTGAATGTGACAATCAGGTGTCCACATACGTTTGGCCATATTGTGTGTTTTTATTGCTTTGCCAAAAACCCAGACAGTCGTGAGTTGCACATCCTTATTTTTTTCATTGGTCAATACTTGGCGGAAGCACTTTTAATTTATTTATTTTTTAGCAATGTCTGCGATAAGTCTCCATCAGCTCTACAGATCTGGTTCCGGATAATTTTTTTGCCCAGTCCTGTCAGATTGGATGGAGCAATTTTCAAGTCTTGCTACAAATTCTTAATCAGATCGAAGTCTGGTCACTCTGACACATCTGTCCTCTCGCGGGTTTTCCAGGAACAGGTGTATATTAAGAGTGAAAATGTAATTGCACACAAATGGATTTGATCCACCTAAATATAGGAACTGGTTGTGCTAGAACTAATTCAGAGATCTCACATTAACGCGGTGCATGCATACGCAATAACATTTTCTTACGCTCTTTATTCCTGGATATTTTTATTCCTTGGCTATCTTGAACAATTATTCATGTCACGGAATAAATTGAACATTACTGCTCTTACAAGAGAATAAGGTGTGTGTGTGTCACATCACCAGTTTGCATGCTTGAACTATTAACAAGGTTTTTTTCTTACTTGAATAAAGACGCTGTGTGATTCAATGTGTTAATGAAAAATGCAGCAGCTATAAAAAATGCTTGAAGCTTTTATGTCACGTCATGTAATTTCTCAAAAGTAATATAATTCTTTTTTTTTTAAGTTATACTGATAACATTTCTCAATATTGAGCACTCTTAATTGGACTTTTTTATTATCATCCCCATTTTATAATTCAGCTACTGCACAAGCATTCACAATTTATTACACGTTATTAAAAGTTGTTTTCATTCTTTGTGCTTGTTCAGCTACGGTAAAATGAGTGGCATTAGGTCAAGACACACACACACACACACACACACACACTATTCTGTGTCTGCCTTTGTGTTTTAGCCTGAGGTGTAGTGCTATTTGTTTAAGTACCAGAGTGTACCATCCGAGTGCACAGTTAAAGTTGTGGCTTGTTGGGAACAATGCAAAAAAAATGCCATCTTGGCAAGTGAAAATGTCTTCAATTACTACGTATTTATAAACATACATTAATAATTTAAGCCATAAATTTTCTTATTTTGTTGGGAGATTGTTTTGCTTCTTTCTAGAAATGGATGATTAAAATTGGCAAAATTATCTACCTGTATATATATATTAATATATAACTTTATCTGCTATACTATACTATACTATACTATACTATACTATATTACAGTATACTATACTACAGTATACTATACTACAGTGTACTATACTACAGTATACTATACTATACTACACAATACTATATTACAGTATACTATACTACAGTATACTATACTACAATATACTATACTACAGTATACTATACTACAATATACTATACTACAGTATACTATACTACAGTGTACTATACTACAGTATACTATACTACAGTGTACTATACTACAGTATACTATACTATACTACACAATACTATATTACAGTATACTATACTACAGTATACTATACTACAGTATACTATACTATACTACAGTATACTATACTACAGTATACTATACTACAATATACTATACTACAATATACTATACTATACTTCAGTATACTATACTACAATATACTATACTACAGTATACTATACTACACTATACTATACTACACTATACTATACTATATTACAGTATACTATACTATACTACAGTATACTATACTACAATATACTATACTATACTACAGTATACTATACTACAGTATACTATAATACAGTATACTATACTATACTACAATATACTATACTACAGTATACTATACTACTCTATACTATACTACAATATACTATACAATACTACAGTGTACTATACTATACTACAGTATACTATACTACAGTATACTATACTATACTATACTATACTATACTATACTATACTATACTACTTACTTTATGTATACTGTATATGTACCTATGCTTATACTTAAACATTTTTAGCCACTATAGGATTCCTATTTTAACTACTACTGTATTACCCTACTACTCCACCCAATACCTTGATGTACCATGTTTTGTTTTTTTTTTACATTTTTATTGACTATGCGTATGGAATCTACTGTATCTGGTTCTGATAGAAAGGAGTCAGAACACACAGGTCATACTTGTTTTGGTGGCAAAAGGAGGACCTACTCAATATTAGGAAGGTGGTCATAATGCTATGACTGATCAGTGTATCTATTTCATACACTATACTGAATTGTACTTTTACTAACTGTACTATGCTACACAATAATATTATTCATTAACTTACTATACAATGGTAATCAGAGATTCCTAGATGGATGGATGAATGGATGGACTATCCTATGATATGCAATATTATACTATGCTATACTATTATATACTATACAATGCTATATGCTACAGTACAGTATTGTATTCTATGCAAAACTAGGTTATACAGGATGCTATGATATACTATAATGTTCTATGCTAAGCTATATGATGCAATACAATACTATACCACAGTATACTATACTTTACTCACTCACTCATCTTCTATACCGCTTAATCCTGTTTTCAGGGTCACGGGGGGTCTGGAGCCTATCCGAGGAGAGTTAGGGCACGAGGCGAGGTACACCCTGGACAGGGTGCCAATCCATCGCAGGGCACATACACACACTCACACACTCATTTAGTATACTACATAATAATGTTATATGCTATGCTATGCCAAACTGTATTAGGTCTCAGCTTTAGAGGATGGCAAATGCATCACTAATTACATCACTAACTAGTCCCAACTTCCTTAACACGTGGTGTGAATTTGGATTGAAAAGCAAAGATTCAAGGGAGGTCGAGACTAACAGAGGATTGGACCTGGTTTGCATCCTATCCAGATCTGAAATCTGAGCTTCTAATTTTAGGGCACACAAATTTATATACAGTATATATATATACCTGACTTACCAGAAGTAAACTGAGCTACAAACATTATCCATTATTGGATTCTAATGTAATAACAAAGAGACTCAGGTGACAGCTGAGGCTTACTGCAGCCATTATAAGTGTTTATCCACTTGACATGTAATGAAGATTCATGGAGTTTTATCACTGGATCGCTTTTTAGATGTAGCTGGCAAAAATCGAATCTCTGCCTCAAACATTCCTGCAAATCTCAAACTCAGAATCCTCCTGGGCCTGCAAGTGCTAATGGATAAACAGAGCCTGGTTATTAATCTGATATTCATGAACCGATGCCCCCAGCCTCAGTGTCGCACAGAGAAACTAGGCTACAATACATTTGCATCTCATTCCCATAGACTCACTCTTTCCACTCTTCCTGAGAGAATATCGTTATGGAATCCTCACCGGAGAGATAGCAATGATGCACATAAAACCACCCTGACAGCAAAAATGAAATTAAGTGAAAGGTTTGACTTTGAAATATGAAACTTTGAAAGTGACTCAACCTTAAAGTGTCCCAGGCAGTGTTTCTTTTAAAAACCTCAGCGCTACACCAGATCTCACACCGCCAAGGTTGTATCGTTTGAAATATGATTTTCGAACATTTTATCACTTTTTTCCAGAGTCCCGGGGCACCACTTTCCTGCAGAGTTTTAATCTTTCCAATAACTCTAATGTGGCTAATTACAGGCTTACAGAGCTTTATCTTCTCATAAACCCTATTGTGGCTAATTATAAGCTTTATGAGAATGATAATGCTGATTACGTGTGCTGAGAGTGGGAGAAATCTTGCAGTTCCAGAGTTATTATTTGCACCCAGTGGTCAAACATGGGAATGGCGAGCACTATGACAGGCCCATCGGGGTGGGAATCATGATGCCCCACGTTCACTCTATCAGCATTTTTATTTCTAATTTTGCTTTTTTTATGCAAAATTATTGTAATTAAATGAATATATTTCTGTTGAGTGTAAGTGTGAGTCTTTCTGTGTATGATGCACAGAATGATTTTCAGTTACAGTATATATATTTAAAATAAAGAGTCATTGCTAGGACCAGGCTTATTGTTTTAAACCTGCAGACATTTGCAAGTTCTTCTTATGTGTTGTAGATGTGTCTAAATTCAGTGAGGTGATATACTGGCAACCCATTTATGTTGGGTGTATGCCTGCAATGCATAGTGTGTTCCCATGATACAAACTATCATAAGGCAATTAAAAAAATAAAAGAGCTTCAATAAAGATGAGTCGAGAACCCTGGCTCTTGGGAAACATCAATTTGGACTGGCTAAAGCAGTGCATTGTGGGATTTCTATAGTACTATTTTAAAATAAACAACAAAAATGTCAGAAATCTCAAATGTTGCACTTTACAGTGAGTAGGGTTTTTGGAGTAAGTAGTTTTAGACATCTGATTGGATGCTGCTGCTTATAGAGAGCAAAGAGTCAATGGCTAACCAAGGAAAATTTTGTATTTTTGTTTTAAATAACAAAGTAAATGGATAACGATGAACATAGAACCGGAATAAGTTTCCCTCTTTTCGGTAAGAAATGAGATGAGACACCATGAGGAGACCATGAGGAGAGGGGTGGAGAAATAGAAGAGGAAATATTATCTCATTCTCTATGCCATTTATCCTGTACAGTGTCGATGGAGGCCTGGAGCCAATCTCAGGTGACTTGGGGCAGTGGAGTATGCCAAGCGATCACAGGGCATACAAGCACATTCACTCACACACTACTGGCAATTTGGAAAAGCCAATTAGCTTACATTTCATGCCTTTGGACTGTGGAGGGGAACTGAATAGGTGGAAGAAACCCACCGAGCATGGGACTCCACGGCCACAGACCCAAGGCAGGAATTGAACCATAACCCTGGAGGGATATTTAAAAAAAAAAAAAAAAAAAAAAACTTTTTGACTATGAAGTCCTCCCTAAGATCGTCAGTAATATTGTCACTAAATGCAGAACTCTCTTATTAGTAAAACTTTAATTTTCTTTTATACTGCCATTTTTACATTTTAAAAAATGTCATTTTCCAGAATCACTCTTTCATTAGTGCTTTTAATAATTTCGTCCTTTCCCACCAACATGACCTTCACCAGAGTCACTGCAAACCTTCTGACTAACACTGACACCGCATCCTCTCTAGAATTTAATACGGATTGGCTATAAATAAAGCTTTGAGAAAGATAATGAACCAGAACACTTGCTGAAGTGATTACAGGGACACAAAATTATTGTTTCAGCAAACATTGTAGACACGAAACCAGGACGCTCATCGCTGTTCTCGTCTCCAGCGATGGTATTGCTAAATATTAGTTGTAAGGAGGCCAATAGTTTTGCAACAACAAAAAGAATCCACAATTAAATTATGAAAATAGAATTTAAAAAGAATTTAATGTCCTCTTGCATGAAGGGTGCCAAGACTTATGGAATGTACTGTAAAGAAAATAAGATAAGGAAAATATTCTGTTTAAAAACCCTTATGTACGTTAATTAGTAATTAAACCGTGATCGTTTTCCCGTTTCCAGAGCGGGAAACAAACACAACCAACCGAGAGAGCGTTAAAAAAAGCCAAACCCCTGGCGATGCTATAGTAGGACGTAACCAAGGCAACTGGGCGCTCTTCCTCACCAAACTTTTTCACCCCCTACGGCGCCCTCTTACTCACTCACACTCACCTCCCACTTCCACGGGCGACACACAGTGTTACGTCCGTCCAGGCGAGAGAATTCCCACAACACACACTGAACACGCTGAAATGTTCATGCAGCGTCTCCTCTGTGAGCTTGTTAAAATAAGGTCTCAGGTAGCGCCTGCTTCGATCCTGAAAACTTCCCACTGATCTGTGTCTGTTTAATGGCTGCTCGGGGGTGAGAGGTGAAAATCGCTGCTCCGTCTTTATCTTCATTCACTGTCAATTCTTCCAGGGTAAGATTTATGAAGCGCCATCAGGGCATCGCGACTAATGAGTGGAAAAGACTGCAGGGAATAATGTGAGGGTAAAGTCGTGGAGTGGCGTGGAACAGTTTTTAGTGCGTTTTAGGTGAAACTCCTGTACGGAAAAGCTGAGATTCTGTATTTACACACGCCATGAAACTAAATCCCAAGGGCTGAATCGGAGAAATTCCTTTCCTTTCTAAACTAAAGCAATAGACTGCTTTCAAATATGTTATATAATAAATCTCTCTACAGTATGTATAATCTTTTCCCCACAAGGTTTACATGGATCAATGCAAATAAAAAGGTCATTTTGTGGTAGTCTTTAAGACTACTTTATGAAAATGACCTCTGGGGACCTATTATGCACTCCACTCCACCCCCACCCCCCCCCCCTTATTTCTGCATGCAAAAGAACATGAAAAAAAACACTTCCTATTCCCAGAAAACAAGCCTATTCGACTTTTTCCCTATTGTGACCTCATATAACTAAAAACCCCTCTTCTGCAACTACTCCTCCCATTTTTGATCATGCATTAGTTTTGTAAGAAAGTAAGTACACCCCTCATATTTCAGCAACCACGTTATTATATGTTCTCAAGGCACAATACAATAGAAATGAAAATTGCTTATACTTTAGAGTAGTCAATGTGCAGCTTGTATCTACTAACAACATGCAGACTTTATTGTCTAAATAACCGGCAACGAAAATGAGTACACCCTCAGTGAGCATGTCAAAACTGTGTCCAAAGTGTCAATATTTTTTATCTAGCGCGGCTTTAATCCTCCTGGGCCTGGAATTCAGCAGAGCTGCACATGTTGTTGCTGGGATCCTCTTCCACTCCTCCATAATGATATCACGGAGCTGCTGGATGTTAGACACATCCACTTCCACTTTTGAGGACTTCCCCACCGATGCTCAATAGGGTTCAGGTCTGGAGACGTGCTCGGCCACTGACAAACACATGAACATGATGAATAGGACTTGTGAAAGATGTACAGCTGTTATCACTTCGGGTGTACTCACTTTTGTTGCCAGCTGTTTTGCCCAATAATGGCTGTATGTGGAGTTTTTTTCAGAGGACAGTAAATCGATATTGTTATACATGCTGAAAAGACGAAAAATGGTTTGATAAACTCCCAATCCTTAAAAAGCTCCCAAAAAGTTTCCAGTTCTGATTGGTTCGAAAAATGCGCTTCCACAAATTGGGGTATTTTTTTTTAATCTATAGACACTGAAACAGGATGTTTGGGAAAGGAGTGAAACAGAAAGAGCTTTAAGCAGCCAGAATGTAGGATCTGTAATGAATTTCAGCTGGAACATTTTGAAGACCTCTAAGACTTCTGCAAACTTGTTATTTTTTTTATTTTTCCCGATTTTCTCCCTAATTTAGTCGTGTCCAATTCCTCTCCGTCACTAGGGGGCGCCACATTAAGGCTACTACTACCACTCTATAGGTCTATAACAAAGTATACTAACTAAACTAACTTGATCTCTCTCATACACGCCCACAGATCACGGTTTACCTTAGAAATGGGAAAGAGGTGTTTAGAATGATGTCATTCTCGCCCTTCAAAATGGGGTTGGGGGGGGGATGGACGCCTCCAAGTTTGTCTTTTGTTAGCAGCAAGCTATTAAGCTAACAGTAACAATTGGCCTACTCCATAAAACACTGAACTTTATAGTATTATACAGTAGTAACAGTATAATGAATATACAGAACCTGTATGGTTACCGATCTAAAGTTAATACTTGTATATACAGTAAAGCACATTTAAAAGGTAAAAAGTGATGCTTTGTTTACTCTTAGTATGGTTAGAAGCCATGTCTATTTTTTTCAACGCCTTTGTGAAGTCTGCGTTCAGAAGCCCACCTGCAGGGACATGTTCATTGTTTTGTTTTTTTCCTTGTCTGACGTCAGGAATTATGACTTTTACTCGAAAGCGGTATTCAAGCAGAAACAGATCAGCGTACAATACTTGACTCCAGGCCTCTATGAGCATGAGCATGCTTGATTTCAGTTAAATCGAGTTATAACAAAGCGAAGAAGCTCCTGTGGCCTTTCCCTGACCCCCTCACCCTCACACCACGCTTCCACCTCGAATGTGGCTTCATCAGACATCCTCGAGACAAATTCAAATCCCCGAGAAATACCGTTCGACAGTGCCAGTTCAATTTAGTTCTGCTCATTTCACAGGCAAAGCTCTCGCACGCCTTCACTCTAAGATAAAGTTGAGCCTTGAAGTGCCACTAAAGAATAATGCTACTGTAGCTCAGGAGTTGCAACATCTTACAATTCACATATATAGTAAAACAAAGTACAAGAACGGCATGCTGGGTAATTATGGCCACATTTCAGGAAGTTGGATAAGACTGAGCTGTGGTGTGAGAAGGAAAGAGCGAGACCATGAACAGTAATGATTACATAACTCACCAGCTGTAACTAGAACACTGTGACCTCCGAAAGTATCGGCACCCTTCATGAGCATGAGCAGAGATATAGTCTACGTATAAAAAGTGTGCAAAGAATGTTCACATTTTTAAAAATCTAAGAAAAAAAAGTACCTTAAAAAAAATATACTGGAATTGAAACTTTTATTTCTCAGGTTTTGAAATTGCTAAATTTCTGGAACCTGAAGGTTCACTGGAATACAGCATTTAAACTGGGATGGAATGATTTTTTCTTTATTAATTTTGAGATAAAGCGAGTTTAAAATGTTATGGAGAAATCATCTTTTCTGATTATTTTCCTGATTCTTGTCCATCTTTTATGTTCTTTCCTCATTTTTTCTTGAACTGTTTCTACATTTAATTATTTTTGTTTCTCCTTTACACAAGTCTTTAAAACTTCATTCAAAGATTTGAATAATTTCACTATTTGTTCCAGTTTTCTACAAATATTCCCACATACAGTACAGTATGTATACAACAGTACTGTGCAAAAGTCTTGAGCCAAACCTCAATTCTTCATATTAAATTAAAGTAACATTCCGACAATTAAAATGCAGCAATAGGAATAAATGTTTTACTGCGACAGGCTGCAAAGTGCCCAAAGTTTTAAAACTGGTTGTTCATGTAACAACCTCAGCAGCGACCTCATTTCCCCTCTCGTCTGTTCCACCCACTCAGCATTCAGCATCAGCAGTAGACTAATCACCGTCCTGACCATCTGTCATCATCTGCACCTGTTTCTCACTGGTTCATGCCTTAAGTCAGATGCTTTTTATGGTCGAATGATTCATTAATCGCTGTAATGCTTAACAAACACAAGACATTCCTCTAAACTGGTCAGGTACAGGGACTGGACTGATAATGAGAGACGATAAAAGTCTCTTAGGAAGCCTGGAGAACTATTACTCAAGACTATAAAGAAAGCAAAATATTGAGAAATGATGGGTGGCTCACGACCTTTGCGCAGTGCTGAATGTGTCACAAATCATTCTTCCACTAAAGCCTGTTCAGTCTCTTGGCCCACGATGGATACAGTGGATGAAAGGGAGTGATAAAGTGTCACTTAATTACCTTGTTCTCTGAGCGCTATTACATAGTTTTGAAAAAAATAAACAGTATTAATCTAGATTGTAGAAAAATAAATCACTAAACAAAATACAATGAAAAAGTTAAAGGTGTGTCCAAACCTTTAACTAGTACTGCATACATGTGTGTGTGTATATATAGCTAATGAATACCATCTTTAATCAGCCCTCGCCTTAATCCTCACCCCCTGTACGAGACTCATGAATAGCATAATTTTATGCCGTCTGCAGCCGTTTAATCATTTCTCTCCCTTCAAGACAAAGCTGCTACGATGAGGCCATTTAGTAATGGATTTATTGTTTTAATCTCCTCTTCCACAGTGGACGCGCACCTGTTCAGGCCTTAGGAGGAACCCGAGTTCAGCCGGCAGGCTCATTTTAAATTTATGTGCACATTAACACCTGGCCGGGGCCGAATATAAATCCCTTTAGTCTTCAGCGCAAATAGAGCGGCTCTTTAAATCCGTCTTGTCTCGCTGAGAGTAAAGGGACCGACCACTGCTCAACAGCTTCACACCGGTCCGGGTCGATCAGGAAGACAGATCGGTTTCATCTGCAGTTACTGCTATTATTGTTTATAAGTGCATTTAAGATTTTACAAACATATATCTTATTTCATCTTACACAATAAAACCACAAACCCATGCGATTTTTTTTCCTCATCTTTATCTTAGCCATAGATTCCTGGCGGTTTTACCTGCTGTCATAACCTCGTGTTTCCACATGGTGAGATGCTTTTCTGTTCACCACAGTTATAAAGAGATGTTGTTTCAGTTACCATAGGAATCTTCATTTTCGGTCAGTTGTAGCTCATTTCTAAACAGGAATGTATTTGTTTCAACCGGTGAATAAAATGTCGTGAGCCATGTTGTTGTTGTTGTTATCATTGGGGGTTTTTTAATGACTTATCCCAGCATGTACCAGCACCGTCATTTATTATTTTTTTCATGTATTTTTCCTTCTTTTTTCTTTACAAACAACAATTTCAAACTGGATTCTTGCATCCTGCTTGCTCCATGATTTAAACGTCTGCAATTTAAATTGCAGTATTTGTTCCTCACTCTAAATCAAACTTGCTTTTCTAAATACATTTTAAGATGTAATTTACATCTGTAATTCTATATGATTTAATTCTCAATCTTAAACACACTGCATTGTTTTAATAAAAAATAATAATAATTTTAAAAAAAGCATTCATTCAACTTAAAACTTTTGAACAGAATTTAATTTATGATCCTCAGGATTGCCATAAAACTCAGAATTTTTTTTTTCTCCTTCTTTTTCCATCTTTATTCAGTTCCTCCTGCTTACCAGTAGTTCCTCGTAGCACGGCCAAACAAACACAATACGATTACAGAGATTTCCCGGCGAAGTTTTTCTTTGTGCGTTTTGGGGGGGGGGTTGGATGTAGGGGAAACGGTCACTACAGGATCTTTGGGAAAATAAAACACTGATTGAAGCAAAAAAAAACGAGGCTCTTATATCCAAGAACACACGCTGCGAGCTTTTTTTGTTTTTTATATATATATATATATATATATATATATATATATTTATATCAGAC
>JAQQZT010000037.1:33404537-33420791 GCA_030068275.1 Clarias platycephalus | reverse complement strand
AGAAACATTTTGTGTGACAAACATGCAAAAGAATAAGAAATCAGGAGGGGGGCAAATAGTTTTTCACACCACTGTAATATGGTGCCTAAGACTTTTGCACACACTCACATACTGTACATCCCATCTAGGAGCATGTATGAAAGAAAGTGACTCAAATCAGATCTGAAAAACATCAGATTTGTGCATTCAAACAGTCATTAAAAATCAGATCTGTGTAGGGTAAAAAATATTATAATCGATTTTTGATTTAAGACAGACTTTAAAAAAACCTGAACTATCCCTTTAAAAATACACAGTGCAGAATTATTGTACATCTGTTTAACTTCTTTGATGTTTTTTGCTTTATCAGTCTTGTCCCAACACAAAATAAAAATCTCTATTTTTCTCTATTAAGCCTTGTCAATGTCTGCGTTACTTCCCACGACAGAAACGGTGAATAACAGTTAAATTCAAAGATATATTCAAATATTTCAATTTATGTTTTTTTTATTTTTTTTTATTGAATTAGGACAAATTTATGAGTTTACTAAGTGTTATATCATGGTTATTATACACATCGCAGTGTCCTGTCTAAACCCCAAGACACATAAATATTCCTTTGTTTCTTATATTTTTTATTTGAACATTTCCTGCAGAGAGACGTGGGAGGAGTGCGCACAGAGAGAGGTGATGGAAGAAGCCGGTATTCGGTTAAAGAACCTGCGCTTCGCCTCCGTAGTGAACACCGTTAAGCTCGAACAAAACTATCACTACGTTACAATCTTCTTGCAAGGAGAAGTGGATGAAGAATTCATAACATCCGAGCCAGTAAACATGGAGCCTGAGAAAAACGAGGGTAAACACGTGTGAACATTATTAGTGCTTTGTTGGAGGAATAAATACGGCAGTGATTTTTAAGCTGGTTTCTGTAATATGTGTCAAATTAACTCGCACAAGAATCTAGACAGATTTCCATCTGCTGATGGTGGAAAAAACACACAAAGTCTGTTTGATTAAAGCTTTGTTATAAAGGATGCTTAAGTCCAGCTGGCAGACATCAGGAAACAGGGCTTTCTTTCGACTTTTATGTTCGCGTCTAATAACTGGTTTCGTGTGTCCAGGTTGGTCATGGACGCCCTGGGATGACTTTCCTCCTGACGAGCAGCTTTTCTTTTCACTGGCCAGTCTCAGACAGGAGGGTTTCCATCCATTCGATATGATTTAATGCGATCAAGAAACCGTTTTAACTTTTCTGTCCGAAGAACAAACCCAATCAGCCAGTTCATGTAACCTGAGAAATTTGCAAATCAAATGTGACTTTGAGCTGCTGCAATGGCACTTCGTTAAAAGTGTTTGTAATATGAAACATACTGTATTTTCTTATTTAACTAAACTACAAACCTCTTTTCTTTTTTGAGTGTCCCATGTATTTATAACATCGTGCCTATTATTCATGCTGCGGCTGACTCATGTGTTTGTTACGAGTTTCACTTCCATTATTTACTCTAGTCTACAGCAGATCCATGTGTGTGTGTGTGTGTGTAGCTGTTAAATCCAATCTGGGTTTTAAAGCCTTTAAGCAAATGAATATCTGTGTGCACGCCGGTCAGAATAACATCATCCTCTTTTAAGAAACAGAGTCGAGCTGAAAAGATCACTGAAATGCTGAGGACTGAACAGATGACAGGCAAATGTCATCGTGTCATAAAGTGTAACAGCCAGTCGTGTTTGAATTTTGCACAACATTTACGTACAATGGTGTTCAGCTGCTTGGAGTGGTCATAGTGGTGCGGTGGGAATTATTCTCCATTCAAATAAAGGTCAGGTGTTATAAGTCCAAACAACTCCAAGCTCCAACCAGGAAACGCCAAAGAAAACTCCGGGCTCAGCATGAAGTTCCTCCCTGTTATCTTGGTGAGTTTCTTATCGGTTTACAGAGTCACATCAAATCAACATGGATGCACCAAAGGCCAGAAATGAACAAAGCAGCACTTTTAAGTTTTAAATAAGTTGTAACAACTTGAGGCTTTTTTTCCCGCTTAATCTTTATTAACATACAGACATAGTGTTTGATTCACTGCAGAACACTTATTATTATTATATAACAGTATAGTCCTGACAGAGTAATCTGATTGGATGAGAGGCATTCCATTCCGCAAGCACAGTTATGAGTAAATATAAGTAACACCCCATGTCACAGGTGTTCTAACAATTGTTAAATATACAATGAGCGGGCCCAAGCACCTAGCGCTAAGGGGACGAGCCATAAAGCCAAAAGCATGACATACTTTTATGACAATATCTTTTAAAAGCCTCAGATGCTGGGGGAAAAAACATCACTATGAGTTCACTCAATGTGAAGTCAGTGAACATAAGATCTCTCAAAGATGATGTCACATAGTTATTAACATTATTAACCACTTTTTCTGCAGAAGTTTAAGACGTCGTCACGGCTGACGTGTTTGAGATATCGAAAATCCCTCTGCAATTTTGCATCTTTAATGTCTTGAGATCAAATAGGCCTAGTTTGGTGGCGATCTTATAAATGCCCCAGGAGGAGTATATCAAAATCCATTGGGTGTGTTTTGAGCTCTAAATCTGCACTGGGTTTTGCATGAAATTGTTTAAGTGTGTATGAGCAATGCAGCAAATTCTCGTGTGAGGACACCATGGATGTGGAGTGTGGGGTCGACTTGCTGCCACTCTTCACACCAGTGTTTCTGCAGCTGTTAATTCTGGCGCTGTTTACTTGTCGCTGCCTAATTGATCTCAACCTGACGTACCCGTTTCAGTGAGGAACACTTGTGACACTACACCTAGGTGCACATGGACTTTGTTCTTAGTGGTGCTCACCTAGGTGTAGTGTCCGTAACTTAAATCTGTCAATGATTTAACGTTTTATTTTAAATTGCAAAATTGTTAAAATATTGTAACATGAATGGGACATCGTTACTACGGATTGTTTTGGCGAGAAAAATGCTTAATTCTGCACTGAAATTTTTTTATAATTTTATTAAATTAAATTAAATTAAATTAAATTAATTTTATAAAATCATCTCTCCAAAACGGCTCAAGTTAGCAACTTTTTGGAATTTTTTAAGAAGCAAGATTGATCAGTTCCATTATACTTTCTAAATATCGTATAATGTCATTTTGCTATAATACAAGAAAGAAGTTGTATGCTTTTTTTTTTAATGATTGACATTTATAAATAAAATAAACCGTCAATTATAAATATTTTATTAAACGTACTGTAACAACCCAGATTGATCGTTGTTGATGTTTTTTGTATTGTTGCGCGCCCCCTAGTGGCTAAAGCCTGCAAAGCGAAAGCGTTATATTTGTTAAATGCGCCACAGTTCGGTGGAAGCACAACATCGGCGGCGAGCTGCACTCGGAGTTTACACGCGGACAATCAAGTTTATTCGCCGGATTCTCTTTTAATTGTCGAGTTCAATCCACTCGGACGAGGTTTAAACATGGTGAAAGTCACATTTAACTCCGCTTTGGCGCAAAAGGAGCTGAAGAAAGACGAGAAGGACGAGGCTCTGATCCCTCAGGAGGGGGTGAGTGAAGTTTACAAAGGCCACGGACACTCACTTATTTCATTATTTATTGTGTTTAAAACGAAGTATTAAACCGTGCAGTGGCTTTAAAACAAACAAACAAAAAAACAGGCATTTAATCCTGACAGGAATCTGAATTAAGCTTGTTATTATTATTTTATTTTTTTTGCTGAAAAGAAAGATTTATTTGAATTTTGCAACCGTTAAACCGTCGTGTGTTTGGTTCTAACTGACCATTAGCCACCATGCTAACTTTTTGCGTTTTGTAAAAACGGTTTGTGTTTTAAAGTAACAGTAAAAACAGGGTTTTGAAGCATTTTCTCTCCTAATCCAAAGAGCAGACTGAGAGGAAAATGGCTGACCTGCTTAATAACCACACAAAAAAAAAAACCGCAGCTAGGCGACATGGCCGATTAGGAACACACACACACACACACACACACACAGAGGGGGTGTTTTTTATTTCATCATTCTTTTGCAGTTATGTTTGTTAATAATAATGATCACACTAGTGTGTGTGAGAGAGAGAGAGAGATTCTCTGCTTGCTCTGAGTGTGTGTTTGTGTATATAAACCGAGCAGGACAGAGACACTGGTGTTTTTCCTCAGCACTTCCGGTTTCCTCCAGGCGCGAGACTGAGTGTCCTGCCTTGTGTGTGTGTGTGTGTGTTTGAGTGTGTGAGCTGCACACAAATCAGTTCAGACCGTCTGATAGTGGTGAGTCAGAGTGATGTGGGCGAGCAGATAGAGAGAATAAAACAAAAAAACAGGAGTGAAATATTCATTGAACAGCTTGTGTTACTGCAGAGCTGGAGGTTGTAGTGTGTAAGTCTGGGCTCTGTGACTCACTGCAGCTCTGCTCCACACACATACAGACTCACTGAATGAAAAGGAGGACGAGGTCTGATTGATTAGAAAGTGTGCATTGATTTGCTGATGTAGGAAATGAATCAGCAATGGAGAAAAAAAGCTGAGAGGGTGTTTTATTGCTTTAACAACGCAGCATGAAGGGTTTTCATTGCCTTCTGTAGTCAATCTCAACCCCATCACTTTAGGAGCTGCGGAATTCCATGGAGACATCCTTATTCATAGGGTTGTGTTGTGAATCTGTGTGTGCTTTCACATTAGGGAACAGAACGGTGCACACTTTGACCCCAAAGTTCCGTACGTTTGCGTAATATAAGCACTCAGTATAGTACCCAGGTACGGATCAGCGTAGCCTGGATAAAGATTTTGAAGGAGACTGATGGCGCTGATGATTAGCTCAAATGAGACATGAACGAACGTCAATTCTTGAAAATGGAGCACCACTAAGAACAAAGTCCATGTGCACGTGTAGCTCGAGCCAATCTCGTCCTCTTAACTACACAGCTATCTATCTATCTATCTATCTATATATATATATATATATATATATGTGTGTATATGTGTGTGTATATATATATATATATATATACAGACACACAGTGAGCCAAAAGAAACTTCAGGAAAAGACAAATAGTAAGATGTGTGTATCATATAATTACATTATTATTATCATAACGTTATCATATGTATCAATATATAACATATAGCATTAGGTTTAGTAGTAAGTTGAAGTGTGTATAAATGTTTTTTTTTGGCTCACTATATATTAAAAATACAGAAATTCTGTTTGGCCAGTTTAGCCAAGTTTGATTTCCTTTTTCATAGCCTGCAAAACCAACAAGGTGTATACTGACACCTGCTGGATTAGAGAACATAATTACGCAAGCATATTGTGTTATTATTATTATTATTAATGTGAACGTTGGTCAACAAGGGGAGCAATCGTTTCCAGGCACGGTAACAGATCAGTCATGTCTAGTGTAAAAGCAGCCTGCTTGTAAGTAATAGTTATCTGTAACTTTACCGTGCCAAATAATTTTTATGTAGCACCAACATATTTCACATTAGCTCCGCCTTAGAACTTTGTAAGTTCTCCACATCATAGATTAACACAAACTTCCAGGGTGTCTCTCTTTATTTTGTTTGTTTGTTTTTTGATACATAATATACATTTAATATGCATGACCAGTCTGATTTAAAATCGGACTCAGACCTAATACAATTACTCACTGCTTAGTATTTGGTTGTGGAATTAGTTATGAGAATTTACTTATTGTGGTAAGTCTTTGACAAAACACTTGATTGTGTGTGTGTGGTCTGATCAGATCAAGCGTCTCTGTTCTCCGCCACACAGACATGATCAAAGCCATGTCTAGTCCTTCGGCTTAAAAAAAAAAAAAAAAAACTCATACCGCTCCTCACATTCCATCAAAGACTGTCTTTTGTTTGAACAAGGTGTGTGTGTGTGTGAGGGAGAATGAATAAATGGCTGAAACTGTACCCCTTATTCCATGATTAAGTTTCAGATTAGTGAGATTACGTCAGTGGAGTATCACAGGCGCTGGTCAGTCCGTATTTAGAGACGTTTATTGATTAATGGATTATGTGGAGACTTTCAGCCGCGCACACAGTTGATTTTGTTCCCAGTTTGCATTGCGTGATCCGATTGTGCAGTCTGATGGTCACCCGAGCCGCAATTGAGATATTTAAAGCACTCGGATGGATGTGTGCGCTTTGATCCGCAGTCTGTATCAGGAAAGCCCAGTGTGGCTGAATGCAAACGTTTGTGCAACCCCTAGTTTCAGATAGGATTATTGTGTGTGAAGGGCCTTCTTGTGTTTATAAGTATTATTATTTGCAAAACGCACCAAATGGATTTTGATACACTCCTCCTTGGGGAATAATATGATCGCCAACGAACAGGGCCAGTGAAGACACTGAGGATGTAAATGTGGTTAATTAGTTTCTGTGTGGCAGCAACATTAAGTGACATCATAGTGTGATAATTTTGTTCCAGCATCTGAGGCTTTTTGGAGGTTTTCTTAACATAAAATTCCCCTTTTTGTGAAATTGTCATAATGGTGATGGCACAGGATGCTCGACCCCGCTCATCACTGCTTGCAACTATATTGTTATTTATTTACGTTTCAATGTAAAATCGCACAAATCAGCAGAAGTCGGGCATCAACATCTTTTTAGAACAACAAGAATCAAGAATGCTGTTCAGAGAAAACAAAAGATCGGCGGAGGGATATTTTTTTTCTTCTGAAAGGGAATTCAAACCTCTCGAGTATTACACAGTGAAAGGAAAGCATGGATGACCGTGTTCCTCTGCAGGATTGCATCATCATCATGAGGGAAAGCAGTTCTCTTGTGTATATATATACACACACACACACACCTGCACCACTTCAGCTGTTTCCTCCAGACGCTTCTTCAGCAGGATGAAAGAAGCAGCTGTGTGTTGTTTCTAGAGAGAGAATGTGAGAGCAGACGGGGTGCGCGATGAAGTAACACTTACTAGATTATTTCTCATTAACAGGACATCCTGGAGTGTGTGCGTGTTTTGTGTTTTAGAAATTTGTCAGCACTAAACTAAATTTAAAGAGCACCAAAATTCACATTTCAATCATTTTCAGATATGATGCACGGTAGTGATGCGCGGGTCGGGTATTTTTCCAAGAGTTCACTTGTTAAATAAATAATAGATTATAGGGCCTTTTAAATTTGACTTGTGCTGCATCGTAGGAGCTAAAAACAGACATTGACATGAAGGGGAGGAATAACAATAACCTGCAGCTCGTCATGTGACTGAGAAAAAACGCAAAACTTGCCTCCTGGGTGCTGATGTTGGGGAAACTGTGGCCTGTTACAAAGCGCTGACACTGGAGACTCCTTCAGTAAGACGTGCCCAAGAGTTAAGTCGATTCAGCTATTCAGGCAATCTAATGCCAAAGCAAACTTTCACTTTCACTCTGACACACACAAACACACATTTGTCAAATATCTGTAGAGCTGTACATTGTGTTTGGAAATCCCTTGTTTTTTTAATTTTTTTTATTTTGGAAGTCCCCCAGCATTCCCGTTGCTCAAAGTGCTTTTGTCAGAACAAAACACAAGAATACAGAAACCTTAAGTCTGTATTATTATGAGGAAACTTGTCCATGTGTATGCGACCTCTGACCTCATCGAGAACATGATGAGAGGAAAAAAAGGGGAAGCTTGAACAGGAAGCGCCGCCTCGTCCTCCGTTCTGCCTGTCAGCAGTAACAAGTGGATTTTCTCAATCGTCTCTGCAACGGGAGGGGGGTGCAATTACTTTTTCGCATAGGTCCAGGCAGGGGTTTTTCCTTTAATAAACAAAATCATCATCATTTAGAAACTGTTTTGTGTACTCTTTCATGTGACATTTACAATTGCTTTGATGATCAGGAAGGGGGCAAATACTTCGTCACAGCACTGTGATCACCAGAATAAACACAACAGATAAGTGTGTATTATAATTGTAATTCTGAAAGGTTGTGTGTATGTGTGTTCAGGATGTGGAGCAGGGGGTGCGAGTCAGACAGCAGTCCTGGGCCTGGTGCTGGTGCATGTGTCTCGGTCTGGCCCTCATGCTGTCCGGTGTGGTGGTGGGCGGAGCTTACCTGTACAAGCATTACATCGTTGAGGTGAGACAAAACACTTAAAACGCGCACGCACACAAACACAGATGCCATCTTCACATTCAATGTTTAGAAAAAAAATTTTAAAAGTAAAACTCAGAAGCAGGAGATGTTTACGAACACACAGGGTGCAGTGAGCGCAGAGCGCGACCCTGACGGTGCTGTTGCTCTGCAGGAGGAGGGCGTGTATTTCTGCGGCGTCAGCTACAGCGAGGAGCGCTTCATGATCCGCGACGACTACGAGGAGCCCGGGACGCCTCTCAAGAGGATCGACGAGCGCGTGCGGATCCTGGAGACGGAGCAAGTGGAGCTGATCAGCGTCCCCGTGCCGGAGTTCAGCGACAGCAACGCCGCGGAGATCGTTCACGACTTCGTCCTGGTAAGATCGCGCAGACTGCGGCGCACACGTGCGGTGATTTTGTTGCCTTTTTGTTTCCGTGTTTCACGCGTCTGTGTCACATCTCGCTCCAGCGTCTGACGGCTTACCTGGATCTAAATCTGAACAAGTGTTACATCACCACTCTGAACACGTCCGTCGTCATGCCGCCCAGAGACCTGCTCGATCTGCTCATCAACATCAAGGTAACGGAGACGGGAAGTCAAGGAGAAAAGGGGGAAAATACACTGTGGGTTCCTGATGTCGTGTTAACCGTGTGTGTGTGTGTGTGTGTGTGTGTGTGTGTGTAGGCTGGCACCTACCTGCCACAGTCGTACATGGTGCGTGAGCAGATGGTCGTGACAGAAAAGGTGGAAGATTTGGAGCAGCTCGGTTACTCCATCTACATGCTGTGCAAAGACAAGGACACGTACAAACTCCAGCGCAGGGACACCTTACCAGGTGTGTATATATACACACACACACAAACACACACATTTTTTACAAACTCCAGTGCAGACACACACACACAAATATAAAAATATATATATATATATAGTTTTTTTTTTGTTGTTTAGTTTTTTTGCTTAACACATCAAGTTGAGTTTCGAGAGGGTTTTTTGCGGGGAGCAGTGGGTGATTATTGGTTAAACTCCACCACACATCGATATCTAGACACCACAAGGCTGCACTGTAAAACATACTATAACCTTTACACTTCTCCAATGATTTCTAACAGTTTTTGTTTGTTTGTTTTTTTAGGTTAAGGTTTTGTGATCTGTGTGTAGTGCAAAAAAGTTTTATCTTCATTTAGTTACTTCCCAATCGGGCTCATATCACTCACACAAAACTACTGATCTAAAAATATTCTCCCACACACATTTTGCGGTCATCATTAGACATCACATAACCGTACCCTCTGTGTCAGAATGAGAGCAGTGTGGGGTGTGTGTGTGTGCTGACTGCCTCTCTCTCACTCTCTCTTTCTCTCAGGCATTCAGAAGCGTGAGGCTCTCAACTGCCACACGATTCGCCATTTTGAGAACAGGTTCGTTTTGGAGACCAAGATCTGCGAGTAGTTCCAGCACGAAGACTCTTCTCTGAGAAATTCCACTCGGGTGCAGTGAGATCATCACCTCTGACCCCATGATTTTTCCTCTCCTGAAGCTCTTCCTGTTTCCTGTGTGTATGTGTGTGTGGTGCTCTTCTGCTTTTCTGACCTTTTCCTCCGTACAGCAGCAGGACGGTGGAGATGGAGCGGAAAGTGTGTATCTACAACCCTCTCTCTCTCTCTCTCTCTCCCTCTTTCACTCTCTGCGTGAACTAACAGTTTCACGTGGGCTTTTTGTAAGATAAGGATGATTTATTTTGGTGGTAGTTGTACCTTCTTTTCTTTTTTTCTTTTTTTTGAGAGATCACCTCAAAGAGTGCAAATTAAAATTCCCTGAAAGGACTTCAGACACATTTTGTATAGCGCGAGGCACCTGTATAAACACGAGGCAATAAAAATCACTTGGGTGTCTTTTATAAAAACTGTGAAAGATTTCTAAGTCACAGACTCGTTCAGCATATTGTACACTGGAACGTGTGAATATGTAGGAGATTATAAATATATAAATATGTATTAGTCACCGCTTAACTCCACCATCTTGTACACTGGAGCTTCATGAAATAAACACAACGGTAGGAGTGATACAGTAGTTTAGGAGATTTTTTTTTTTTCCCTTCTTGACTGCTTTTATTAACTGTAATACTAATCCAGTAAGAGAAAGTACAGGACATTTTATTCTAAACATAAGAGATCAGGACGAATCGTACAGAAGGTTTATTTCAGAACTTTCACATTAGAGCGTGTAACATGTTTTATGTCTTATACCACAGATCTTTATCTCAGTTAAACACGTTGTGTTGATTTTATTGTGGATAATAACATTTACAATAAAAATAAATAAGTGTGAAAGGTTAATTCAATAAAACTGGACCACTTCCATTCGTCTTGTGCTGGTTTCTTTTTTTCTTTTTTTGTTGCTGATAGAGAATGTGATCTGAAACAAAGCTCCCTGAATGTGAAGAATTGATCACTTAGGGCGATGTGTAAAAGAATTGTGTGTGAGAGAATTTAATTATATGAATGAGAAATAAACATATGAAAGTAAATAAATTTGGGGAGGGGGAGAAAAACACTTTAAAGATTAACATGTAAAATAGACATGAGAGAATTTAACAACGAAAGGTTAAAATTCCTGGAAAGTGTTTCAAGAAACAAATTGCAAATGAAAATAAACAAGAAACTGTTGGGTCACATGGGAGGGACATTTTTTAAATTAATGAATGTAATTCACATTTTGGAGGGAAAAAAACGTATGAAAAAAAGTGTGAAAAATAAATTGTAAGATAAAAATAAACAAAAAATGGGAGGCAGGGGATCATATGAAAACGAATTACTGCAATTCATGTTTTTTTTGGTGGGGGGGAAGAAATTAAAAATGAATGCAATTCACGTACTATTTCTGAAACGTAAAGGAGAAAAATTGCTTTCGAAACAATTGTCTAATTATAAAATAAAATAAGGGGGGCTTGGGGGTTGTGCATGGGTCCCACAAAAAGTCATGCAATTGACCCATCTTAAATAAAAATAAACGTTGTTGTTAAAAAGGGAAAAAAATACATTTATGTGCTGTGCTGGTTGAATATGAAAAAAATTCATCATGGAACAATTGTGTGTGGGGGGGGGATAAAAACTCACCTGACATGGGCGGGGGGTAGGATTTTATGTAATTTTGTAATTGGAAAAGAACAAAAAATTAAATAAATGAACTATATATAAAAAGCATGTATGAAATATTTTAAGTTCACTTGTAACAGTACAATTATAGAATGTCTCATTTTTAAACCCTGAGGTACTGAACAGAGCACGTGATGCAGAAAGCACGATTTGTGCAGATAAGATCAATCTAGTTTATTCCTCATCAGCAGAAAAAAATATTATAATAATAAAGTCACAGAAATGATCGACATGCAGGAGCCGGTTCACACACGGTCACAGACGCTCCATCGAACGAAAGAGAATTTGCACGGGCGAGCAAATAGTTCACGGACATCGGGATCGCACGACACATTCATGCTTTCACACAATCTTTCATACACACACTTACTAAACACATGTACAGACACACACACTCTCTACCTCATAGTGTAAAAAAGAAGAAAGTGGAATAAGAATGAGGAGAACAAACCCACGGCTCGGTGAGGGATGTTCAGCGGTCTGGGCTGGTTTCATTCGTGCTTCCCGTTGTGCTTTCTTCTGTCTGTGCGAAGGTTATTGCCGGTCAGTCAGATACACCAACACATCATCATCATTAAAAAATAATAATAATAATAATAATAAGCAATATAGTATTACATCCACATAGTGTTGTATTTCTAAATCTTAAAAAAAAAAAAAAAAAGACACTGTATTATTATTTTTATTATTTATAGAGCTTCGGCTTTTCCCCCCCATAAACACAAATGGCAGGAAAAACAACGTAAAATAATCGTAAAGAATCTCTTCATAAACATCTCTGACTATCTAGAAACACTTTTTTATGGCACGAGCTTAATTTCAATAGCTTTATATCTCTCTCACACACACACACACACACACACACACAAATACAGACAAATCTTAAAATCTGTGATTCAAATCTCTGATGAAAAACGCGTCGATGGTAAGAAAGGAAGCGGAAAACGTAGTGTTCGGTCCAGTCGTTTCCACTCGACTGTCCACATCTGAAGAAATCCTTTGGTATAAACGACTAACTGCAAAAGTGACCAAGTGGAATGAAGAACTTTAGAGGGTTAGGAGGGAGGGATGGTGGAGGGGAAGAAGAAGAAAAGCAAGAGCTGGGGAACGCGGTAGAAATGAATTACGATCAGCACTTTAGCTAAATGCGCATGTCTACGAGGATTGAGGGGAAAACTCCGCCTTGAATAACTCGCGTGTTAATCTTCATCATTAATGCTTTAGGCTGAGTCTTTCCTAGAGATTCCTGAGAATGCCCTTCAAGCACATGGAAGCACAAGCAGGAACCCATCTATGTTTAAGCACAGCGATGCGGCGGCGCTTTAGAAGATCCGCTCCGTCCGCGCGTCTCGTCTCGGACGGTTTCCAAAGCGTCGGCCTTCTCGCCAATCGCCTCTGCTGTAACTTAAGCAAAACTAAACGTATGCTTTCTTTTTCTTTAGTGCATCGACATCTCTGTTGCTCGTACGTTGGGGGAAAAAAATTATAATAATTAAAAAAAAAGGTCGTCCTGCTCACGTATATTTCAGAGCGAAGTTCTCTTTCAAAAAACATAAAAGATCAGCACACTGAAACAAGCCCGGCCTTTTTTTTTTTTCAATTGTTTGTTTCAGGTTTTTTCTGAATGGAGATTAATATCAAAAAGGTCCTTCTTTTACACGTGCTGATCGTGTTCACGGACAGTCAGGAGGAGAGATCCTGTCCGGGGTAATTCTCTCTGCGCAGGAGATAAAGAAAAGAGATAATAAACGAGTGAAGGGAACAAAAGTACGAACGTAGAACTAAGAACGAAGGGGACGGTCCAACTGACCCCTAGTGTTGAGCAAAAAACCAGCAGCAGGAATATTTAGTGTTTCTGTAAGACTCAAATTAAGACAAAAATGGTCCTTGGAAATCTTTAAGATCTCTCAAAATCTTACTGTTCAATCTCCCTAAAGACATTAACACATTCTCTCTCTCTTTTTCTCTCTCTCTCACACACAAACACACTAATGATACGTAGATCAAAAAGAAATCTTCACAACTATACAGATGTGTATCGTCCTCTTTGTCAGATGTTCTTCTGTGTCACCTCTGTGTGATGAGATCTGTGCGAGTGTGTGTGTGTGGGTGTAAGAGAGGCTTTTGGTCAAGAGTGAAAAAACAGAGTGAGAAAGAGTGTGAGAGAGAGAGAGAGAGAGAGAGAGAGAGAGAGAGCGCAGCTCCACCCGGTGGCTCAGTCGGCGTAGTGCATGATGGACTCGACGTAGTTTCCGGGGAAGAGCCCCGTGGTGCCGCACATGACGCCCTCGAACCAGCCGTCGTCGTTCTTCTTGATGACGTAGATGATCGCCCCCTCCTGGAAGGACAGCTCGTCCTCTTTATCACGCATGTAGTCGTAGATCGCCACCACTAGGGGGCGGGGAGTAAAAGAGAGCAGATATTACAGAGGGGTCAGCTGCTGTGGTCTGCGGTTTTCACCTCAGTATTATACAATAAAATGAAATAATTATTGGCACCCCAGAGAGATTTATGATTTATGGGACAGATTCATTCTAAACTTAAGTTCATTCATGTATAAACTTCAATTAATCTCTTTCTTTTTAACCACTTTGATTTATCTATATATAATAACACTGTAAAATTTGTGTCTGTACATTGAAGATATTTGCAGAAGAAAAATGTTGTGGGGACGTAAGATGAGTAATAAAAAACATCAAGATGGTTTTTGGAACACACTTGTTAACCATTTATCTGATAGAAGAATTTAAATTTACAGTTTATTCCATGTAAATTTTCATTTGTTTATGATTACAGTAAGTCCCCTACATACGAACTAATTCCGTTCTGAGAGCTTGTTTGTAAGTCCAATTTGTTCATAAGTCCAACAAACATTGTCTAGGTACGAGGATACTAACACAGTTGGATATACTCAGTATATATCCGATGGTTGAACGATTCGTGTTAAAAGAACAAGCGATGTCGGCCTTCTTTTAACATCTCTTCATTCTCTCAATTATTTTTACTTTGTCTCCATCGTTATTGCTTGCCGCTTCTAAGCAGTACCAGCTTCATCGCCGCTGCTTTTTACGCTTGCTTCCGTACATCCTGGGATGTACGCTGCACGCACGTGACACAGCGGTCATGTAGTCTAGCTTTTGCGATGGAACAGATCAGGGTGCCATTTTATTGTTCAGGGACTGCAAATGAAAAAAAATTACCGTTGGGTTAATTCTGGTACATTTACAGATATGTGAATTAACGCACAATGTCCTGAACGCATGTTCGTATTTTTGAAAGTTCATAACTAGAATATTTGTATGTAGGGGACTTACTGTACTTTATAAAAGAAAAAGTAGAGCGTAGTCTTGTTTAGAAAGATTCTCACAGCATTACGCAGAGCGCCATGTTTGTGTGCAGTCTGTAAGGCTTACAAAAAGTGTTTCAACCTTTAATATTTTTGTCAAACTTTGTTTTAGAGCTTAAACTTTGTTCCTGAAATGATTTCATGTCTAGGAAAACTACGATCAAGTAGGTTTCCTGGTACAGAACTTAGCCCCGCCCTCCTAGTTAAACAACCCGAAAAATAGCTTTAGCAGGTAGAATTTTCAGGAGAAAAAGAAAAACTGCTTTCTGGTTAAAACCTTTCTCCAGGTAGCTGCGAGGAGCCCATGGCGGATCCTCCTCGGCATACGGGTCGCTGTACTCCACCACCGCCGACTCTTCGTCCTCGTCGCCTTCCTCATCTTCGTAGTCCTCTGGTGGAGGCGGGGGCGGAGCCGAGTCCACAAACGCTGGCTCTTCCACAGGGGGTGGAGGAGGAGGTGCGTCTGTGACTGAAGAGCGGAGAAGACATGGGGTGAGACGATAAGACACGGCACGATTTAACGTGAACACGGCACACACACACACACACACACACACACTTACTGGTCTCCTGAACCCGAGCCACAAAGCCCATCAGAGGCAGCTGGGGTGTGATCTGTAATATGGAGGGAGGAGGCGGGGCCATCGGAGCTAACAGAGATGAGGTAATATGCACCGGAGAGGGTTGGTATGGACAAAACCAGGAAAAAAAAAAAAAAAGAAATTTAAACATTTATGGACACATTTTGAAATCACATTTATTAAAAGACTTAAAGCAGCTCACCTTGGTTCTGGTTGTAGTGTGGTCCTCCGTTTAGTTGGGTCTGGCTCATGTTTGCGTGAGGGTTCTGAGGTAAGTTGCTCGGCTGACTGGCGACCGAGGACGGCCGGCGGTACGGCAGAGACCCGCCTACTGAGGCCGTGGATTGCCGCGCCATCGGTCGGTTCATGCTGTAGAACTGAGGCCCATTTCCTAGAAGGCGGGATATGAGAAGGATGGAAAAATCGATGAGGTTAGACATAATAAGACAAATTAGCACAATGTCTGGGGCGTCCAATCACCTATTTTGGTCTGACTTGGACAACAGTAGTCTGCCTAGCTGCAGTTTCAGGAAAAATCTAATAGTTATATCTGGATATCACGATAACATCTGCTATCACAGCAGCTACATGCGCACATCGGAAAAAGTGTCGGCTGTACAGGAGATCGGCGATTTGTAAGACGCGTACCAATGCCTTTTCATGAGGAGGTACCACCAGGAAGCATTTTTACACTTCATTTTTCTAATCATACGTAATTACATTCGATTTATGTTGCACAAAAAAAAAAAACGTACTGAAATATTTGTTAATTTTGAGTACTCACACAGGCTCACACCAGTCTCAAAACTCACCAAGCGCAAATTAATAGGAAACCGCGTGAATTAGAGAAGCCCCACAAGCTCGGGTTTCGAAGCCGTACAATTGTAACAAAATATACCAAATATCGAATCGGGATATTTATAAAAATGCAATTTGAATCAAATGGAGGCACAGAGGCATCATGATAATATCGAACTGGAAGGTGACTGATGATTTTCATCCCGAATAACTACAGCTCTGTCTATACGTTAGCTTAAATGTGTAGATACTAGGATACCTAGACGGATGTGTCTACCTACATCTACAGTAC
>JAQQZT010000037.1:33367513-33380631 GCA_030068275.1 Clarias platycephalus | reverse complement strand
GGTGCACTCTGACGGACACGTCTCTGGTGGTCCACGTGGACTGGACGTCCATGAAGTTGTGCTCCGTGTGATCGCTGATCCTACACCGATCTGTACGCTCGGCTGGTTGAAAGCGGCCTGAAATCAAAAACGCACACAAACAGCATGATGATCAAGATGAGTCACATCGCAGATCACCGTAAACGGATCTACACGGTCAGTGAAAGTGTGAACGTACGCCCCCTCTCGATGAACACCTTGGCCACAGGCTGACTTTGACCCTGAGGAGCGGAGAACAGTGCATGCTGGGGGATCGGAGGCTGGGCGCCCGTAATGATGTCATCATCTTCAATGTCCAGATCGTTATTCGGCTCCGTTCCCGTCACTTTAGGCTTCGTCCTAAATAGATGAGTGATTAAAGGATTTTAACGCAAAATAAACTCCATTAAAAACGATTTTTACGTGAGGAGACGTACTTCTTTTTTTTCTTCGGTTTCCGCGTCGTTTCCTCGTCTGAGATCTGATCCGCCATGTCGCCGTTCAGCACCAGGTTGGCCTGATCGCCGTCCTGATCTGAGCAATCACAGCACACCAAACAAATCAGTGCATTTCTCCTAATACACCTAATTACGTTCTGCTATTTTTGTGATCAGAGTCGTACCGACTGTCTCGGGTTTCTTCTTCTTTTTCTTCCCTTGTGTTGGGAGTTCAGGAGGTTCGGGAGTTAAACGCTGTCGGCTCTCCGTTTGTCTCGGGCTGGCCAGGCCTTCCATCTCGATCGCGCCGTCTCCTGATGTGAAAGAGCCACATTACATTACATCAATCCTCGTTTTCTTTTTCCTTTCATCTAGAGCTGAAGACCTTCTATGACCTCACCTTTAGGGACCTCAGTCGCCTCAATGCTCTCCTCCAGCTTGGCCTTCTTCTTCTTCTTCTTCTTCTTAGGAATTGGCATCTCGTCTGGGTTAAAGAATAAAACATTTTAATAAACCTTTTTTATTATGGATTATATTTTTGACGATGACAATAAATTCCAACAAGCACCCAATAGTTTTACTCTATATTCAAATAAACCGATGCCCTACTAACCTGCTGTGTCTTGGCTTTTTGTTTTGGTGAAGAGAGATGCAAGCAAAGTTGGAGAAGCGAGACAAAGAGATCGGAAGAAAATTATAACTGTGCACAAATACAGTGAAGAAGTAACATCTCAGTTTTATCTCTGGTGCTTACCTCGGCAAAGACGGCAATGCACGCGGTCCTCGCTAATACATTAAAAAACAAAAAAAAAACAGGTACAATGTGACATATTTGATCATCTCTATCCACCGGGCAGACACGTGGCAACACAATGGCCAAGCAGATTGATTTAAAGATCACAGCACACACAACCATTCTAGCACTTTTTTCTCTCTCTTTAGAAAACTTACCAGCCGTTTATTCGCCATTCTAATTTACAGCAGCAAGAAATTGACATTACAAACAAACACCCCCCGTGACACACACATGCCTGTGGATTAGTGCTGAGGTAAGTCTGAGGCCAGGATTACACCGCTACTTACTCAAGAGTTAAGATTAATGAGCTTTGCGTCACCTTTACGTGATTTCGTTTCTAAATGCTCACAGAGTTCAGAGACATTCAGCATTTGTTTTCTTCGACTCTGATGGATTCTCTTGTTGTCTTCTCCACATACATGCAAGCAGGGAGAAAGAAAACTTAACACAAGATGTCTTTAATGGAGCTTCATATACGACAGATATTAGTCTTCCAAGGGTCAAGGGTCAGGGTTAATCTGAGGTCCAGATCATAGGTGTTTAGTAAGGCTGGACAATATAATGATAATATTTCACAACGCTGATATGATTTACGCTTTTAAAGTATCGTAAGACTGAGTTTACACCCCAGCTAATTCCCCACACCGAGCCGCTGTTGGGTCAGGAGGAGCACTCGGGGTAAAACCCGCACCAGAAGCAAACAGGCAAATCAGATGATCCAGTGTAATGACCACTAGCGGGAGGAGCCGGAAAATAACTTCTACAAAATTAGATATCATGTGTAGCATAAAGTTGATTTCCATTATTGTGATTTCATATTATTGTGATTACATCACCCACCTCTAAGGGAACGGGTTTTAAACGGACAAACTAAAGCTCCGAATCTACTTAAAGATCAAAATGTTCAAGTTTATGTAATGTTTTCTGACTGGTAAAAAAAAAAATTATTATTATTATTAATAAATTATTATTATTATGCATAATAAGAGATAAATCCGGACTTCACAACCTGACTGAGATCCGCTTCAGGATTCCTTCTCAGTAAGCTGTATGAACTCAAGTTTATAATAAACGTACAACTTTATTAAAACGTTTAATATCAGTGCTGATTCCTTTTTAACTCGTAATGTAATGCCTCGTTTGGAAAAGAGTCGGCTCTTTGAATCGGTTCTTTGAGGTCAAATGTTTAGAAAACCACTGCCAGGCCTGAGGGAGGACGTACGGTGGGAAAAAAACAAAAAAAAAACAGTTAATCTCAAAACTTTTCAATACCCACTCGTAGAGAATATAATCAAAGTTAATAAGAGACAAGAAGGTCAAATTATCTTAATGCAGGAAGGTGTTGGGTTCCTTTTTTTTTTTTTTTTTTTTTAAGAATGTTGCATTAGGGTTAGTTAAAGATTAATTCAATCAACATTTATTTAAGTTTAATATAAAAAAAAAAAAAACTGACAAGAAACCATTTGGTACATTTGGTAAGAGTCGAATGTTATTAGAGGAGCCGTGTGAACTGACTCACTAAAAAGAGTCACTAGACTCGGAGTCGACTCAGAATCGTGGTTCGGACATCTCTTAAGCCGACACATAAACATGACTGGGTTATTCCGCTATTCTTACTCTAGATTTAGTCAGAGTACGCTTTTCAAATAAGTATATATAAATCATATTAATAATAATAATACTGTAATACACATAAAGACGCAAATCCGCTCGATCTGGCAACCAAGTTTACAGCGCTATACTGCTTTACCATGCAAACACTTACTTTCTGCACGTGCGAAATTGGCGGGAGGTCTCTTCTTCTTGCTGTGCCGTAAACCTGCGTTATATAAAACTTATCAAAATGTGAATTATCTAAAAACAAACCACATACTGTCTGTTTAGCGTGTTTACATCAAGCTAGCTAGCAGGCTAAAACCGTTAATCAACCAACAAAGGGTAACAGCATCCCTATCTCACCACATACCTTTTCATCGTCCGTATCCATTGTCATTTTTATATTTAAAAAAAAAACACCTTTGCAAAGTTATGACTCCAGGGTTTTTGATTTATTGTGAATAAGAGAGAAAACGCACAGATTTCTTAGTTTTCAGCCTTCACTAGGGTAAGTCTCAAATACACTCATAGTGTACCTAGAGTCCACTAGATATGACGTAGCGTTCCGTTAATTCATAGCGAAAGGAGTGCACTTCTGGTCCTCTAGGGGCGTCGTTTGGAATGAAATCCTTTTTGTGTTGTTTGTTGCCGTTGGAAACGGAAAGGTTTATTTCCGGGTCACGTGTCTACCTTTTTTTTTTTTAACGCAGCAATAGCATAATAAAAATATATATTTCTGTATATAAATTTAAATTCTATCATATAAATAATATACATACACATATATAGTTAAAATAATAATAATAATAATAATATTGGTGTATATAAATTTAAATTCTATCATATAAATAATATGCATACACATATATAGTTAAAATAATAATAATAATTGTGTGTGTGTGTGTGTGTGTGTGTGTGCGTGTGTGTCTATCTATCTATAGTGGTGTAGTGGTTAGCACAGTCACCTTGCACTTCCAGTGTCCAGGTTTGATTCCCGTCTCTGTGTGCATGGAGTTTGCATGTTCTCCCCGTGCTTGGTGGGTTTCATTCCGGTTTCCTTCCACAGTCCAAAGACATGTAGGATAGGTTAATTGGCATTCCCAAATTGCCCGTAGTGTGTGTGCCCTGTAATGGATTGGCACCCTGTCCAGGGTGTACCCCGCCTCATGCCCTCAAGCAGTTTTGTGGATTGTGCACAAGTTGCTGAATGGTTTCAAACTTTTTCAGGGGTTCAGCTCGTTGAAGATCTTCCTGATCCCTTATCATCTTCCAGTGATATTCTTCCGCTCTTGAAGCGAACATGCCACTCGAGAGATCTCAAACGACTCCTTGGAGCAATTTGACCAGTTTTACGCAGAATTTCACATTCGCTCTTTGTTCTAACTTGCTAACAATGATGAAATAGCAGATGTGGTAACGCACATGGTCAGAATAGCACCAGCTGCACAACTCCTGATGTACAGGATGATGTCTTTTGGCACTCTGACTTATGGACGTAGGTGCTCCCTGTGACTGTGCGTGCAGCCTTGTGCTGCCATCTGTATTACAAAACTAGTCTCGATACGTTTTGATACCACTCTGTATTTATGTAAAAGTTATAATAACCTGTCAAATAATAATAACAATAATAATAATAATAAATGTGTGTAAATAGTATATTATATAGTTCAAATATA
The DNA here is from genome assembly GCA_030068275.1 of Clarias platycephalus. Classification (NCBI taxonomy): domain Eukaryota; kingdom Metazoa; phylum Chordata; class Actinopteri; order Siluriformes; family Clariidae; genus Clarias; species Clarias platycephalus. The sequence continues at coordinate 33,376,108 of JAQQZT010000037.1, read as the reverse complement.
CTTTGTGTATATTTGTTTAAAATTATACAGTAATTTAATAAAAACTGTAAAAATTTAGCAATTGATATTTTTATTTATATATTGTATTTTACAGTATACAGTATATATTTATGTAGTATACAGACTTAGAATGTGGTGCATAGTTTATGTTAAAAAATTTACAAACAAACGAGTAACCTTTTGATTAAATACAAATATTACAACTGTGGCTTAAGAGGTTCATATAGTGATGATCATCCATACTGTATATGAATGACTCAAAATAAGTGAATTTTATGAACTACAGTATGTAAACATTTACTGTATAGTCTATTCCCACAGTGTAAATTCGCACATCTCCATTAAAGCCTTAAAAGCTTCATCATACAAAGAAACGTTGTTTTTGATCCACTAATAAATGTTCTTGTTCATCTCAAAAATCTTAAACTGATCCCTAAACGTCACATTCACATTCAAATGTCATCAGTCGGTCTGATCCATGAGACAGGAACCCACTGTGGCTCTTCTTGCGCTCTTCTCACCGCCGCCATCAGCTGCACACAGGACGCCTGCAGGCCGTCGTTCACGATCACGTGATCGAAAAACTGAGCGTAATGCTGCTCCATCCTGCAGCCTTCCTCCTCGATCTCACGGAAGTCCTCATCCTGAGAGAGGGACATTAAAAAGGTACCAAGCAGTGTATGGCTCTTAATAATAAAGAGCATTTCAGGCAATTCAGCGATGTGCGTGATCACCTTAAACGGTCGATCGGTGCAGTAACCAGTCACCTGTGCGTTGATCCGTGTTCGTTTCATCTGAGCTAAAGGGGGAGGTTTTATGTAGATGATGTACGCTTTGAGCTCATGGTTTCGTACAGACGCTATGGCCTGGGGACCGAAAAAAAAAAAGCTTAGAACTTTCTTCATCTTTAAATTATACATTAAAAGGACATGCTTTACTCTCGAAACTCAATTTGTGACTATCCTCAAAAGATTTTGCTAGTAGGAAACACGTTTCACGCTCACACATGGCTCAATATCAATGATGCAGATCTTCCCGGAGGCCAGAACGTCCTTCACTGCGTCCACGCTGGTGCCGTAAAGGTGACCCTTGAATTCTCCGTACTCCACAAACCTGAGGAAACAAACACATCGCTGGGTCAATAAGATACGATCAGTTATGGTTCGTTTCTAAATATGAAGAAATCCATTTCTTAGTCTCCTTCATTTTGTCTGTAGGGTACACAAACTTTTGTATGCCGCTCCAAATACCCTTAAAGTGTGCGGAATCACCTGTTGTTGTACACCATGTTCTCAAACTGATCCCTGCTGATGAAGTGATACTCCCGCCTGGGTTCCTCGTACATCTTCGGTGGCCTCGTCGTGTCTGTCAACAGACAAGAAATCAAACGAATGGTACAGAACCACCAGACGAGAGGTGCGAGAGCGAGCGTGTACTGACGTGGTGTGGCTCCCCTAAAGGTCCTCGGGTTGATCTCCATCAGTTTCCTGCGTAACTCGTTTACACCGACTCCAGACGGACCTGAGAGAAATGTAAAGAGTTTCATTCGTGTCATACAGATGTGTAATTGACAACTGTTTCGGTGTTCGGAGATGCTTTTCTTCTCACCATGGTTTGTAAAAAGTGGTTATATGAATCGTCATAGCATGTTTATCTTCATAACCAAATTAAGAATAATTTAGAATTGTAACACAATCTGAGCATCGGGATATTTATAAAATCGTTATACTAACACGATCGCAATACAAACTACAGATACAAACTCTCCACTGTGTGACTAGACTCGGTATGTAGATAATTCCTATTTCATATACAAAGCTAAACACACACAAAGTTACTCATACACACCCAGACTCACCCAGCAGAGCGATGAGGCGGTGTGTGTCCTCTGGGTGGCGCTGGTGCTGCACCACCTCCTCATACGGGCTGGCGAGGCAGCTGGAGCAGCACGGGGAGCGGATTAGGCCCGAACCTCCACCTTGAACACGATGCCGACGACACACACGCAGACTCCTCCGGAACCCAGCTGAGACATTCACACACACACACGTACAGTACGCATACACAAACACACAGCAGGTGGAACTATAAGTTCAAGCACACAGAATCTCAGAACATGAAAAGCAGTAAGTAAAGCTGACACATGTGTCTTTGCAATATTTTAAGAGTTATGTTGTAGATCATAAGTTTCGTAACTGTTGGAATATATGCACACTACATTTTAAATCCAGATGTTGTGCAGCATTATTGACCACAAAGTTGAGCTACAGTTATGTTATGCTTAATACATTTTCATTAAAGATAACGGTTAAGACTTACCAAGATAAACGCCATCGATGGTAACTTTAAACTCACTCTCGTCTGAAACCATAAACAAACCAGTAAACAGATTCTGCATGTGTTAGATAAATAACACAAATAAAAACATGATTAATACTATAGTGTACTTACCCTCCATTAGTTCCTCTTCCCAGTCACCGATAAATGGAATAAATGACAATTTAACTAAAATCATTTGATTTGTCTGTAATTTAGTCTATATATATATATATATATATAAACCATTCTAAAACATATGACTCACCTACCAGATTCAAAAGCTTCCTCATCTGAGAAGACGAAATAACTCTCATTAGCTTCATTTGTGAAATAATTAAATTGCGTTAACAAGAGTTTTAAAGATTACAATAAAAAAATACCTGTTTCCACAATAGACACGTCGATAGCCATCATGTCATCCTCTAAAGAAAGGAAAGACAAGACTGCATAGTTGTATCAAGTGTTTTTTATTTCAAAAAGTAATTGTTTAAACTAAGAAATGCTCCTCACCTTCATCCACTGTGCTCACTTCAGATTAGCACAAAAGACGCAAAAAACAACATTTTTAAAATACAAAATTATGACATTTCTTACGTACGTTGGTCATTCAAGTCAAACCGGGACTTTAGATTGTGCAAAATAACAAAACACAGTTATAAGAGTAAAAACTCTATTTATTTCTTTATATAATCCCCTGCTACACTAATGCACTCATCCCAGCGTTTCACTAGTGCTTGGACACCATCAAGGTAGAAAGTTTTCTCAGTACATCCAAGCCATGATCAGACTGCCGTCACGTCTGAAACCCTGGACTACCAGGAACCCCTCTGAAGTAAAGACTGATGTGAGAGCTTTGTGTACCATTTAAGAATAGTAAAAGTAATAAGATTTAATAATACTTCCTTTCCGGAAATTCGTTACATCATTTAACGTTCCCCCCATGTTGGGCAAACATGCCATGCCATTACCTACTGAACAGATTCTCGAAGGTTTTTCGAAGGTTTTCACTTCCCTTACATGCCGGATCAGCCAATTGTGTGATTAGTCCAATTATTAGTGGAACATTAGGGTCCATTTAAACACACCGAGTGTTTTGCAATGAACGTTTAAGTCTCTGGACTTTATTAAAAACCTCTGATCTGGTTTGTAGAGGAATTTCAGAATATAAAGTTCGTAAATGTTCAGCATGGAGGAGTGGGCCATTAGAAATTACAGAAAAAACAATAGATTCATGCAGTTTTACTTCCCAGGAATGACCTTACCAAAACATTGTGAGGGTGCCAATATATAACTCTGAAAAGCTATACATCATCCCTGTATGATGTATAGCTGCGAAGTTTCGCAAGTGTTATTAAATTTTACTCACTTTAATCTAGGGTGCCATTAATTTTGAATACTTACAGGTTTTGTTGCAGGTGTGGGCCTGCGACCACCAGAATTCTTTCACCTTCCTTGAACACAAAAAAAAAACTACAAATGATGCAAAAAATGTTAAACACCTTTCATGTACTCTATGGTTTCAATGTATATAATCCACTTATACAGATCATGTCCTGACTTCTTGAGCATGCAGGAGGAGGGAATGAGACCAGCACACATCGAACTGCACGACAGTTTCTTTGCCTGCCACCACAGGGCGTCTGTCTGGTCGACTATCTCCAACAGGTTGCCCTTCCTAAAGGCCATGCCAGCATCCACACATGGGATGCCAGGGTCCTGGTTGGGGTTGTAGTCCACCATGGCTCGCACAAAGAGCTACAATCAAGACAGGCACAAGTGGCAGCAAAAAAGGAGAGAAAAAAGTAGCAGATATGTAGATATCTAAAACTAATGATCTGATGATGAAGTAGTACAGAAACCGTGAAGAAGGAAATAACTGACCGTGGTCTTGTTGTGGTTGGGTCTGCCAGTAATTGGGACTAGTTTAAACATAACGGTTCCATGCGAGTGAGCCTGTTGGAGGAAGACCCGACTCGTCATGTCACATCTAACACTTTCCACATAGCACGGGAAAAAAATTTGAATGGAATTAAAATTCCAACCAGTATTTTTATTATCTGCTCTGGTTCCAGTCCAAACACAGGATATCCGTTCACCTCCACAAGTCTGTCTCCGGCATGCAATAGACCTTCAGGAGGACATCAAATTTGAAACCATGACAGGTGTTCCCCCAAACTTTCATCCATTAATCTTTCAGGAACATGATGCTACCAAAATTCCAAGTTCTCCAAGGGTTCTGGAGAACCATTATGTTCACAGGTAACAACTAACTCAGCTAATACTTGAGATGAAGTGGTTGGATTCATTCATTCATTCATTCATTCATTTAAATGTCATCTTGAAGAATGGTTGACCTCACACCATCAGTGGCTTAAGGGGAAGTTAAGTTACTAACAGACTCCCATGCTACAGGGCAATTTGGAAGCACAGGTCAGCCTGCAACACATTTCTTTGGAATGTGGGGGAAACCCAGAGAAATCCCACCAGGTGTGTTCAAACCCCCAACCCTGGAGGTGCAAGAAAGCCTACTGGAGGTAGAGAAAACTGTTCAGGACTGGGGTTCTTCAGGACCAACGTGGAGAACCTGTGATTTAGAGTGTATTCTTGCATATGCTACATATGAACGTGGTTGATAAGGCATAGACGTAATCTCACCACTGCGGTCAGCCAATCCTCCATGAATAACTCGAGCCACGTAGATCTCCCCCGTCCTTTCATCTCTCCGTATAGTTGCTCCCTGAAATAAAGGAGCATACTTAAAATGGACAAAAATAGTCATTACTTGTAAATGGTGTTCAAATGATGAACAAAGTAAAAGATGAATGAGTGGTCAAGTCATGAAAGATGACAAAAGAGGAGAGTGACTTTCAAAACAGAGTGGGCGATAGTGAAGATTTGAAAGTTGAGGAGATGTCAGGAATGAAAAAGAAGGTGGAGTACTTTCTGTGGGATAAAAAAAAAAGAAGAGAAATCCACCTAATTTCTTTCCAATCTTTTTCCTCTGATTAGGGAAACACCCAATTCCACTACTCTTGTCTATGTGGTTTTGGGAGGAGCTGGACAGCTGGAGGTCAATGGAAACATTGGAGTGTCTGTCATCTTGATGCCCTGGAGATGTCTTCTGACTTTTGGTGAGGTGGTGCTGAAGGCTGTCTGTGATACCAATGGGTGAGCTGTAAAAATTTCAGCAGATGAAGTTGCAGAGGAAAAATAGGAAGGGCAATGAAAATGGCCAACCTGGCTTCCAGGGGAATTGTCATGCCTAGAGATGCTTTTGACATGAGTTTGCTGCACATCAGCAGAAGCATTAGCACATAAATCTGCATTTCCACACCAAGGAGATGCTTTCAAGTCACAGATTTTTCCTTCCATAGATTCCTCAGAAGCTGATATTGATCCCAGTGATACACTGGTAAGTTTTTCCACTGCTTGTGTCAACAAAAGAAGCACCCTTGCATTTTCCTGCATACTCTCAGAAATGCACACAGTGGCTGCAGCCATCCTCTGACTAAACAGCTGCACGCCCAGACTCTCCTGCTTGGCCAGATCCTCTTGAGGGGTGGATGGTGTCTGTACCCCTTGATGGTGGAGAACGGGGCTTGATGGAGAAGTGCGTATATATTGGAGAACTTTGAAGGGAACAGGAGGAGATTGTGCGATTTGGGTCTGTGAAGAAACATTGCCACCATCTTCAGGTTTTCTTATATCAAAGTTTTCCCCCAGCATCAGAGTCTTTGGTAAAATCTTGAAATCCAGATCTATACTCCTCAACTTCATACTCCATGCCCACTGAGTAACTGAGGCTCCTGTCCAAGCAGGTACTGATCTGGGGTAAAGCAGGTGTATCTCCAGATGTGCTATTGAATTGATGTAAGGGCTTCCTTCTTGGGTATTCTTTATTCTTGTTAGTATGAAGAGCCACTCTTTGGGCTCTCTGGGTTGGGATGAGGGCTTGGAAGATCAACTTGTGCAAGGTTTGGTTATGGATCCCCCTACTGACACCACGTTCCTTCACAGGATACAAGGCTTAAGTTATTTATTTAAGCAAAAACAAACCAAACTCAGTGATGCAGTAAGCTACAGACAACGTTTGCTCAGAATAGGCTCACCAGAGGTTGGTTGTTCTTGACCATGCAGACGATCCTCATTGCCTCCTCATTGTTGACCAGATCTTCAGGCAGTGGAGGCAATACAGGCTCATAGTCCTTCAGTCCCACAACATCATGGGCTGAGAGCAGAGCCTGAAAACACATAGTTACAAATTTTTTTTTGCTATTGACATACCATTTTTGGAAGGATCACTTTTTTTGCAACAACCAGAGCTGTTTATATAAGTTTTTAACCAAAGAAAAGTCCTCAGACCAGAGCATATTGTAGTTTGCAGTTTGCTAGTGCAGTATTTCGGGTATACAATCCATTGTCACACACACCAAGTAGTGCCTTTCATCAGGGGCAAACATCCCAGTGCTGTTACTGTCCATTATCATCACTCCTGGAACATCTCCCATCCAATCAGAAATTGCTGTCAGAACTTGCTATTGTATAATCTGCAGTGTTAAACTCTATCAAAGCACCTAATGACTCAGGGTAATGACTTGATTCATTTAGCGCATTAGCACTAGTTACCTGCATGTGGGGCTCCATGAGAAGGTGATAAAGTTCTCTGGCCTCATATGATGGATATGGCAGTGCTCTCAAATCCGATAGAATCTGAAACATGCCACAGATCGCGTTATAGGAGAGGTACTTCACTCATACCATGAATGTTTTTTTGAGAACGTTTAAGATAATCAAGCCAATCATTAAAAGAATCATTAAAACCTCAAATGTGATTCCAGAGGCATAGGGGAGATATGGGGTAGCTGAGCTCTTCAGATATTCCTGCAAACACTCGTAGACCTGCAGAAAGCGAGCCAGAGGGAGATGATTATTTAGCTTATTTATTTATGATTATTTTTCCCTAACAGTGACTCCAACAGTTTTATTCGTTACATAACTAACCTTTAGTAAAGGCTGAAGCCATGGAGTGTTCAGGAGACCATGCAGCAGTTCAGTCCCATCAATTTCCCTGCCAATGGAGTCCTTCGCTCGTTTGACCACATGAGACAAGGTCTGTACAAGATCTGGAGGTGGTTTGAAGGGAAATATGTTTTTTCGGGTGACACGGATTGCCTTTATTTGTTGGTCACTTTTGCTCCAGGGCAAAATTTACAAGTCTACCAGACACCAGAAGTGTCTTCAAGAAACCATTACAGTCATCATGGTTCAAATTTGTCCCATCTCTTACCCTCTTCTTCCACACTAAGCAGATCCACTTCGGCTCTGTTCTCCATAGCTGGCTTCATTGTCCAGAAAGCTGACGTACGTACTGTATGAATGCTTTCACCTTCGCCACTGCACACAATCATTCATGTGGTCACTGTTATTGCTAATGATGTAGAAGACAAAAACTACTTTAATGCAAACTCTTAGGCCGGCTTCTTGTCTATCATCAGTATAAAGCAAAAGGTTATTTAATTAGATTACAGATTTGCATGCTACAGAGTTTGTCATGATAAAAAGACTTGTGATGATCGATAAAGAATCTGTAATTCCTTGTGGCGGCATGGTGCACCTCCAGGGTCTGGGTTCAATCCCTGGCTAGGTTTGCATGTTCTCCTCATGCTTGATGGGTTTCCTCTGGGTACTTCCGGTTTCCTCCCACAGTCCAAAGACATCCGGATTATGCTAATTGCCCGTAGTGTGTGAATGTGTGTGTGCCCTGAGAGTGTACGCCGCCTTGTGCCATAAATCTCCTGGGATAGGATCCAGACTCCCCTCAACCCTGTATACAGGATTAAGCGGTATAGACGATGAGTGAGTGAGAGAGTATAGTTTCTTGTTCCTCTAAGCTTTATAATGGAATGATATTATCCAATTATGTTAGATTGCATTTATAATAAAGTTTGAATCACATAGTGGTGAACCAGATTTGATTTAACACAGACTTCCATTCATATACAGTACGAGAAAAAAAAAGGTTACATAAAGATCCAGGTCTCTGAGTACAACACTACTTAAGCGACAAATCATAATTTACTGTACCTTTATCTCCCTCTTCTTGGTTGTGTTCTTTTCCTGCCAGGAGCAGAGTTTAGACCATAACGCAGCCAGAGAGCAGTTTTAGGACAGAGCGTAATCCGCCTCTATCCTTAATCCCACGGAAACAGAATGAGGAAAGCTGTGAGGGAGCGGGGGAGGAGATTAAAGCTGCTGTAAATGATTTTCTTCAAGAAT
>JAQQZT010000037.1:33290618-33320855 GCA_030068275.1 Clarias platycephalus | reverse complement strand
GATAGAGTGTTGGTTTTAAGGGCACCGTCCATTTGCAGTGTGGTGGTCAGGTTTTGAGAAGGATGGATGGATGGATGAGAAGATGGATGGAAGGATCGATAGATGGATATTGCGGAAGATGTACCGGAGTTAGAAAGTTCTTAAAGATGTCCTATTAAGACCAGAGAGAATAACTTAACATACAGTAAATAGCACTTTTTGATACAGCATAAATAAATGCCAGCATCTACAGTTTTGCCAAAATGTTGTGTTTTTTGCTGGTAGAATATTTATAATTTAACACCAGATTTGCCTCACTGCTTTCTCACAGTTACTTGGTGCACATCTGGACACAAACCGCTAGTATCAGTGTTGGCATCTCTATACGATATAATTTATGTAGTTTTTTTTAAATATATTTTTTCTGAAAGAACTGTTAACGTTGAATAAAGTGAGCCAAAGAGATTGAGAGAGAAGTAGAAAAGGGTTAAAAATCTTTCACATATGCACGCTGACCCATGAGTGTTAAGGCAAATTACAAATTGAAAGGTCATGGCCATGTGGGAACAAGAGCTGGAGCTGATCCCAGATACTCCCAGAGAGAGGGAGAAGGAGAGGGAGAGGGGGGGAGCGATGAACAATACTTTCCTGGAAGTCCTTCATTCTTCCAAATCCTTCCAGGTGATGTGTTTTTACAGTCCTGTGTGTCTGCTCCCTCAATCTGAAATCCTCTCGTGACATTTGTGTGCACCATTTAGCCTGTTTGCTCTATGTGAATAATTTTTTACAGATCGTTGTATCAAAAAAAGCACAACACAAACTGTGTAAAATGGATGTCTTTAGCCGGGATCTACTGTTAATCAGGGCTGTTTATTGGTTCTTACTGCTCGCTGATTAAAACCGGGAACAGAAGTATCACATAGGATCATCTCAGCTGCTAAAGCAACATCTGCGTGAGCTATGCCGATGACCCGAATCATCGAGTGTACAATGATTTCATATCCTTGCAGGTGTGTAGCACGTGAGCAGAATGCCAGCCGGTGTTGCGTTGCAGATGTGTGTGTGTGTGTGTGTGTGTGTGTGTGTGTTTATTAGTCCAAATGTTTAATTCTGTTCATGTCCAAATAAATATCTCTCAGATAATCCTTGACTTCCTTAATTTTTATGTGAAAAAGAAAAAAAAAACAGACATCACAGTGAAAGTTAAAAAAAAAAAAAACAGTACATTGTGAAATGTCACTCTAGAGTCTCACAGGTCTAGGGTTGCTCACATACCTGCAGGGTTTTTAATGTATACATACACACTTCATGTCCCTTCGTGCTTTCCCCCCCCCCCATGCATTTGAACACTCACTCATACGTCTAATCAAACCATTCTCCTGTCACTACAGTACGAGTCAAATGATTGCCCTCACATGCATATAAAACGTGTCTCCCACCAATTCTCAAACTAGTGGAAGGGGATTAAGGCCACAGTTAAAAAAGCAAGAATAAAAGCAGCGGAGATGAAGCGCTAAGCAATAATGATGGAGACAAAAGTGAAAATTATAGAGAGAATGAAGAGAGGTGTAAAGATGGTAGACATTGCTCGTTCTTTTAACATGAATTGTTCAACCATCTATGCGATTCAAAAGAACATGGACAAGATCATGGAACAGAATTTGATACTGTTTATAGCCAATTGTGTTAGTCTCCTAGTACCTAGACAATGTCTGTTGAACAAACTCGAATAAACTCTCGGGACGGAACTCATTCGTATGTTGTGGACTTACTGTGTATACAGTATATACATATTGTATGTGTGTGTGTGGTAGTGGGAGGTGGAGGTTTGACTTTAAACTTATTTATCAGGATTCTGAAATTAAAGTTAGAATTTTTTAAATAATTCTGTTTTATTAAAAATATATAATAAATATTTCGTGGGGAAAAAAAAAACTGAATTCTGAGTTCAGAATTAAAAGTTCTATGAGGGAAAATTTTTTTTTTTGAGTGTAAAGCCAGAATTCTCAGTTTAAAGTAAGAATTTTGATTTTACAAAAAGGCAGCATTCTGAGATTACAGTAAGAATTCTTAAAGAAAAAGTCAGAATTCTGAGATTAACATCAGAATTATGAGTTTAATGTAAGAATTTTGAGAAAAAAGGAAAACTTCTGAGAGGGGGGGAAATCTGAATTTACCTTTAAAGTCAGAATTCTGAGACTAAAGCAAGAATTCAGTGTATAAAAAATAAAGAAAAGGTAAGAAAGGCAAAATTCTGAGTGAGGGAGGATCTATTTTTTTAAGTCAGAATTAAGAGTTTAAAGTAAGAATTATAAGAAAATGGCAGCGTTCTGAAAAAAATGAACAGAATTCTGAGAGAAAAGTCAGAATTCTGAGATTAAAAAGTCAGAATTCTGAGACTAAAGTAAGAATTCTAAGAAAAAATTATTTGAAAGACTTTTTTATGATTGCACTAATCCTCTTCCATCCAAACAAGCTGATCTCAGCGTACACAAAATGCCCCGTGTGTTCACTTTCCTCTCCAAGGCACAGTCAGCATGCTTTGATGAAATGATTCAAGGCTGGTTAAAAAAAAGGAAAAAGCATCTTAGAGGTTACTCATAATTCTTTCCATATTTGCTTTGCTAGGCTTAAAAGGGTTTTGATGTGGTCTCATAACCCGGTGCTCAGACGATGGTTGGATATACATTTTTACATCAGCTTACAGGGTGGCAGGATTTAATGTGTTTAATTTGTATGTTGTATTTTTTATAGAGAGTAAGTGTGAATATACAGTGGGATATATAGAGTATATTACAGATGTAAGACGAATTAGAAGGGGGGGAAAAATGTCCTTTCCTTGTTCTGACTGACACTGGAGACTCATTCCATCCCGTTACAGGAAACATATTTATATTCTTTGTTAATTAATAACACACTTTTTAAGAATTCGCTTTATATTTTGCACACACACTTACACACGTAAACACGTGCCATTCTCCTGAAATAAAAGGTGTGTATCCATTTCATGCAGGTGGTATTATATTGACCAATTTTTGAAGAACAACACAAAGACAGCACAGATTTATTTTGTGTGTGTGTGTGAGGATCATGTGTGGCACGTATTTACAAGTTCACACCCTACTGGCTCGTCTTACAGATATACTATATACGATATCTGTGCAAACAAAGTTCAAAGATTCCAAGTGTTCATGCCAGTCTCAGCTCGGGATGAGCTCATGATAGCGATCAAGCATCTATCTTTCACCACCTCTTCCTCCTTCTCCTCCTCCTCCTCCTCGGCTACATTTCCATAACTAAGCAGTTGCATAGCTCCTCATCTGACATGACTAGGCTTCTCCTGCTACGATTCACAGATTTTCCCCAGACGCCTGGGTTAATCTTGGTTACGCCGTAAGAGTAATAAGCATCGCGGTAACCCCTTAGACACCCTTAAATAAACGAAGGCATTTCGCCTCGCTCGATTACATTTGGAGGTTTTTTCGGTAGCATTTGTCTTATGTTGTAAATGCGTGTTAGCGTATCCAAGTGTGTGACGGCCACGGTGTGTGGTCTGTGTCTCCACGCTGTTCTGTTTATCTCTCTGTGTTTATTCACAGCCCCGCCAGACAGATGCAAGAGACAGCTGCTACCACACACACAATCTCAATGCTGCGTAGGCCTCGCTGGGCCTGCGGGTTAGATTCAGGTTCTCCCCATGATCAAGCCCCAGAGTCTGGGGGTAAAGTGTAAAAGAAAAAGGTGGAGGGGTCGCTTCTTTCATCTTAGTGTGAGAGTGAGTGTGAGAAAAGACCAAGATATGTTTGACGCATGAAGCTTGTTCCTTCCCCAGGTCCTCCCTTTTTCAAAGCAAAAGCTATGTCCTTTTGGATTCAGAAACATCCAACAGCTGGCGGCGAGAAGCAAGAGATAAGAAAAACATTCCCAAGACTAGAAGCCACGTTGAAAACTCTTCAAGTTGAGGCTTTGTTTTGTACTTCAAGCTTTATTTCTCTCTCTCTCTCTCTCTTCCAAACTCTGCATGAGATTGAATCTGTTGACAAAAGCCCCCCATTGACTGTTAATTCAATCTCCTTATCACTAGCCTATAGGCATTACCAACCGAATACCCACCCATACTTAGCATGCAAATGATAGAGTGATTTCGAGGGCGAGAGAGAAAAAAGCATGGCCCGGTAAGGGGCCTAGCGGAGGAGCGCTGGTTTCCTTTAAGATAATGGGATTTGGAAAGGACAGCTCTTTTGTCTTTCGTGGTCTCATTTACACTTTCTGTCATTCCTGCTTTTGTTTCAGCTTGGAACTCCTGTTGATCCACAGCAACTAAGCTCCACATGTCCTCAGCTAAAAAAGAGTCTAAGCAGTATGTAGTTACTAAAGATAAACCATTGCATACTAAAGTATCAAAACTTCACATTCTCAACTTTCCTTCAGTTTCATGACATCAATTTCAAAGAACTTTCTGACTGACGAGTTATTTAGGGTGCAGTCTTTTTTTTTTTACCTCTAATTGCCCAAGTTAATTTTAGAAACCTCTGCTCTGTCAGGTCTTCTGTTATTTGTGAACAGTTTACATATGTATAAAACATTATAAAACCTTTTTCTTTAAATTAAATCACCCAAAGTTACCATGGCTGATATATCAAGATATTTCCAGTAAAATTGATTTCCATGGTACAAGAATAACCTTTTGTAAAAACTTTTATAAGTTACTGAACATTGTTGTAAAGCCTCATCCATATGTTCATGCATGTTCATTGACATCTCAATGGATTATGTCCTCATCCAACACTTTCTGTTTGACAATGTCAAATCATCTTGTAAAACAGTAAAATAAGTCTTGTTAGTACATACTGATCCTGACTGACGGGCCATTTAAGGTGTGGCTGTGTCATCTTTATAGTTTATTTAAGTACTAAAAATATAGTTTTTTTTTTTAAAACTTTTTGTTAGGGAAGTTTTATTTTTCTGTCTAAGTTTTAGCATAAATTTTGTCTGATCCTTTAAGACAATGCAGTCTATAAGTCTTTTTTTTGGAATGTTTACAAGCCTAATGTTCTTAAATCAGCCTTATGATGCACAATTTATGGTCCAAAATCTTACATCGTAAAATAATTCTTTGGTGGTGAGATCAGTGGTCTTAGAACGCAGAATTTTACGCTTTCATCAGTAGCCAGTTTACTGTCATTCCAACCAAAGAACGCCAAGTCAAGGTTCTGGCAGTGTGAGAAATTCTTTTATTAAAATCTGTGTGTTAAGTCTAAGCATTTCTACAACAGTTGTCTAAAACCAGCAGACTTAAGTACGGCGTAGGATTACACAAAACTCGTACAAATACAGCAATGCTAACTTTAAAACTAACTTTGAAGTACTTTTCTGTTTATGCGGCACTCGTTTTTGTATGACTTCAGATCACGCAGATTGATGACATAAGCAGAACATGTTGCTGTGTGTTTATTTAATCTCAGACCTATGTTTAGAGGTTCTTCATCATAAAATCTGACGTGGAGAACATCTTACCGCAGTCTGCGACGATACTGGGATATTTTTCTTCATTGTGATAATGTGAAAATAAAAGTCTTATTGAACATCTGCTGGGAAGTTACAGTGCATTGCATCAGAACAGTACGCAACATTTTGCAGTCAACTTAGCAACAATAACCTACACGAGATCAGGTTTAGGTTGAGTCTGGGACTAAATTTAACTGAGAGGTCATAGTGGTGTGATCTACTCTTGAAGAGCTACAGTCTGTTTTACTGCTGAAAACACATGGATTGCCTCTGTGTGAGATGATGAGGTTCATGTGGAAATGATTTAGATTGTTGTACTGAAGAACTGCACTTCCCTCCACACACACACACAGACGTGCACATACACACACACACTCTCTCTCCTCTTTCTCTCTCTCCCTGTAATTACACAATAATGCATGAGCTATATTGTGAACATATCCCTGGTTTAAAGGCACTAATGCAAACCATACTGGAATGTTAAAGATTTCCAGTAAACAGACTGATTTTCTGTGATGACTGAATGATGTTAATTGCTACAAAAGAGCCATTAATACATTCTAACACATTAATTTCAAAGAAAAAGAAAGAAAAGAAAAACAACTAAGGAGATTTGAAGTTATACTGGAACTAGGTAAAGAATCCTTTAACACAATATCAAAACCTGGAAGGATTGTGCTGAACTGTCAACTTTGTGGAAGAAATGTGGCTGGAAATATTATGAATGACGATCACTTGGTGAAGTAGCGTGGTAAAAAAAAAAAAAAAAACCAACAGTAAAAACCAGAGCTATGTTAAATACAGAAAGTAAGAACAAAATATACACAAAATTGTGATAAGAACTCGAACGATTGGGACTAAAGAGCAGTATGTTCATAAGAAAACCACTTGTTAGTGAGATTCATCAAAAAAAAGGCTCCAGTTTGCCAGAGAACATAAAAATTGGACTTTGGAGCAATGGAAAAAGGTCCTGTTGTATAATAAGTTCAGACTGCCTGAAATTGCCGTATTCCAGAGTGATGGAGTAAGAAGGGAAGCTCATGAAGCTACCTCCAGGAAGCTCATGAAGCTAACTCCAGGAGCTTGTGGGAACTATGCATAGTGCCCACAAGCTCCTGGAGGTAGTGTTATGATCGGGGGTTGTTCAGTTGCTCAGGTCTAGGCTCAGCAATGTTATATGGAAATAAAATGTACTAAATGTACTGGATGTCCAGGGTATTAGATCTATGGAGTTGTTCCTTACTGATGAGACGGCCCTATTCCAGGACTCAGATTGTGAATGAGTGGTTCTGGGAATGAGAGGAAACCTTTTTTTTTTTCTTTTTTTTTTTTTAAACACATGAACTGTAATCAAATGTTAAGGTCATTGAATGAAATCTTTTGCAACTTCTTTTTGGCCATCCAGTATATATTGAACACTGGTTTTTGAGTTCACCCTTGTGTTGGAGAAGGTACTTTTTCCTCCAAGCTACTTATGATTTAAAGCAGCTAAGCTAAAGCCAATCTATGCATATGATAAAATAAATACAGGTTAGTGAACATAAGTAGCTATCTACAACGGACTAGCTACACTACAAGCTAATGGGAAAAACATAGCTAACTAAACCTACTCAATTTTAACCAGCTAATCTGCATCAAAACTACTTTGTAGGTAAAACTAGTTATAACTAAATAACCGATAAATGACAAGCTAACTATAAGTTACCTATGACATAAAATAGCAAAGTTACAGCCAAACTGCTCACTTGTATTACTATGTATATTGTCTCAAACTAAAAGACATTTGTCTTTGGCTAAACTAGCATTCTGGGAAAGTTAGATATAGCTATCTACACACTTCAGCTAACTGACTCTGTAGCCAACTTGTCAAGCTATGAGCCTCTTGTGATTTATACAGTGTAAACAGTTAAGCTGCAGCCAAATGACAAGTAGCTAGCTACACTACAAACTCAAAAGAAAACTATATTTGGGGGGGGCGGGGGGAAGCTAACAACTAAACAGACAAACTGCCATTTTGCTAATGCTTTATTTACAAGCAAATCAGAAGTACTGTAATTGAAGCAATTTTACAAATATAACTTGTCAAGTTATTAAGCTACTCATGAGTAAAACTAGCTAAGAAACATAACCAAAGTACATTTGGCTATTAAGAAATATTAGCTAACTATAGCTAACTGGTGCTAATTTGTTATCAACTAAGAATTGTATTTTATTGTACAGCTAATTTTAGGCATAAAATAAGATTTTAATGCTTTGTAGTGTATGGCATTACAAAGATTTTGCTTTTCTATCAGCCACAAGAAGGTAATTTAGCAGCAAAACCATCATTAGATACCTTGTATTTCTAAAATAGCTAACATCTTTGTAACTAGCTACTCTATATAATTGTATAATACTAAAAATAGTCATTAGATCACTACCTGTCTATATATCTAGCTATTTTTATCCTGCCACGTGGTAGAAAAGCAGCTAGTTACTAATGTCCCTGCTATTTTTAAAATAGCTAACATCTCTTATTGTTACTAGCTACTCTATATAATTGTATTACCCTACAAACAGTCACATAGTCTTATTGGCCTGAGATTAAGATATGAGATGAAAGTTGCACTGGAATCCTTGTCTCTCATCTCATGTCCAGAGAATTGGGGAAAAGAAGGAGCGGAATTGAGAGGGAGTGGATGACAATGAGGATGGATAGGAAGATGGAGAGAGTGTGTTAGCACTGGTGGAAGGAGAAGGCTAAACGCTTGTACATGGGGCCATCATCTGGCTTTTGTCAGCTCCACTTTCTCAGAGATGGAATGCAAAATAACAGAGGCCTAATCTAGAGTGAGGGAACGAGAGACAGAAAGAGCGGTGTGAGGGGGGTGATAAAAGTAAAAGGAGGATGAAGTACTGAGAGAACAAGAGAGGTAGAATATTGAAATAACTTTTGTCCAGAGAGTGATCTGTGACATACATTACATATACATATTTCCAAATATATGTATATGTCAGAACACACACGCACGTTACTGTTCACAGGTTTCACACTTACTGTAAACTGTATATACTTAGGTGCTCCACAGAGTTCTGTCTTTGGACCATTCATACTTTACACATCTCTATGTACTATGATAAATATGGTTTATTCTAAGCCAAAGTGACTAACTTGTGAATCTTTTAATACTGCAAACAGCAAAAACAGTAAACTGTGGACAGATTTAATCCATCTGGAGCCTAGGGCATGTCTCTCCACCCGCTCACCTTGCTCCTTCCTGGGAAACATTTAAAAAAAGCAACCCCCATAAGATCATCATGATGATGATCAACATTGAGCCACTGATGTATTGTACATGTTAAAACATGCACAGAGGAGAAAAAAAGTGCCATATGGTTACATGTGTGTTTGACAGAGCGCAAAAGAGCGTGAGAGAGAAAGAGAGACGAAAGACATGGTGAGCAATCGTGATGGACTGAGATCAGGTAAAATGTATACCAACCTGTTACCAATACTATACACAAGGCAGGGGGCTGGTGTGCAGGGTTTTGCCTAAAATGGAGTTGCCCTGGCGGCTCTGTTTGACTTTTCGGCCTGCTCTGTTTACCCGCCAGTGCTTCAGCTATGGTCCTGGGAGAGAACTGAATGAAAGAGAGAGATTAACCAGAGTGCACGAGGCCGCTTGCGGTGATTTATCACTGATTAAACAGGGCTGCCATGCCAAAGTTTTAACAGATGCTGAACAAACAACAACAAATCCAGACTTAATGGTACTACATGCACTGTTCTATCAACATTATAACCTTATGCACAATTCTTTATTCACATTTAAACCTGTAAGAAGTGTGCCATAATCTGGATTTTTTTTTTCCTTTTTGCTTGAACAGTGCCAGAAATTAAGACCGTTTCCACACACAATGTGACAAGAACTCCCAGGATTGGAATTAAACAGCTGTGCATATGAAAACCACTTGTTAGTGAGACTCATCAGAAAAAAATGCTTCTGTTTGCAAAGGAGCATAAAGAATGGACTTTGATGCAATGGAAAAAAGCGTGTGGTCCGAGGAGTGCAGATCGACCCGATTCCTGAGCAATGGGCAAATCAGTGAGAGAAAGGAAGCACTCCTTATGAATAGTGGACACTCTACAAGCCTCTGAAGACAGTGTTATGATATGAGGTTTCTTCAGTTGGTCAGGTCTAGGCTCAGCATCGTTATGTGGCAATGAAATCAAGTCAGCTGATGACCTGAAGTTACTGAATGACCAGGTTATGAGATCAATAGATTTTTTTCTTCCCTGGACTTAAATTGTGAAAGAATGACTCTGGGAGCACAAGGAATCATTTTCATTAATTAACCACCACACTGTGTACTGTAATCAAATCTAAAGGTAGTAGAACAAAATTGTAGTGTAGTTGGTGAGGCAGTGTATCTGAATCTGTACTTGTATGCAGACGTAAACCTGAAGTAGCTGTGGTCTACCTTTTTTTGGTCTTTTCGTTGTTTTTAATGAAATAAGCGCCCTAACCATGTTAATGGTTTGTTCCAAATAAGACATTTGTATTCAGTTATATATCTTTACATAATGGCCATTATCTTCAGGAATGCAGGCCACATAAGCATGAGTACGAAAGGCCAGAAAGAATCTGCAGGGAAATAACAATGCATTGTTGAGGATTCAGCCTCGACGTGAGAATTACTCTGAATTGCATGCTTTAGAATCCAGGCATATTGGTGGTTAATGAAGGACTTGTGACCTTTCATTGACCTCTGGAAGAGTGTAAGAGTAAGTATCAGAGTAGAGAGAGGCAGTGTGAAGTGCCGTGAAGACTGCTTTACAGGCACTTAATTACAGTTCAGAAATACTTTCACATCCAACGTCCATGAACGTACTTCTCTGAACCATAACATGTTTTTTGTGTTAAAAACTTTGACACAGGCTAGTCCTTCCAAATCCCATGCACATGGGCCCATAATATTTTTACAGATCAAACCAATTCTTTGTATGTTCTCATTACATGCCTCAGGGCTATAACATTTTTTTGCCATTTCTATCACACTCTCCACATGTTTTGCTTGTTTAAACTAACAAGAGAGTGCACGATTCACCTTTTCACGACTATAAGCCATGCATATTGTCGTAATCTCGTTTGCAGCACAGGAAGACCAAATGGCGGTCTGGCAGTGAGGAAGCTACGGAGCAGTGTGAAAAATGACACATTGTTGTCATGCATGTGTGGGAAACGGACAGACGTTCATTTTTATATGATCCCGCTTCTCATTTATAGATTTACCAGGGCTCACTAATGAAGATGAAAATTATGCCAATTTAATGCCATGGCTTTCACAGTACCCAGTCTCAACCCAATCATAAAAACAGCATCTCTTCTGGAATATCCTTTGGAAGAAAGTGAGTTCATCATTCCAGTACAGGTGCAGTTGGAAAATCTAAGCCAAGGAGCTTAAATGAAAGCTGTTCTATTGGGTTTTTCCATGCGCAATGAAAATGAAAATAACTAAAGGTATTCTTGGATTACGATGTCTTTGGAAAAATAAAGGAAACACGATCTATGTTCTTCTTTTTCGTGATCTATTTTAGAATGCTTTTTGTGTTGAAACAGTTTCCAACTGGAGTAAAGGGAGGAAGACTGGAAAATAAGAAAAGACAAGTTCATTCTTGGAAAGTTCACAAACATGGACTAGACAGCAAGGGCCCAAAGTTAATCGCCAGTTATTCTGAACTTTTCTGCACGGTTCTGCAAGAATGTCCGCATACCATATAATTTTCTCAACGTTGTTGATTGGGGTGTACTTGGATGCTGAGAAACCCAGGCGCGGTTTGACTGACAGCAGTAAATTCCGCCTTGTCACCAGGATGAACCACAGACAGAGTTTGACTCTGGGCAGAAAATCCCACAATGTCGTGCCACAGCAGTTAGCTGGAGTTAAAAGAATCTGCAGTTGGACCATGCTGGCCCTTCCCCACTATGGGAGGAATGACCAATTTGGTGACAAAGCATTTACAGGCCATGTCTTTGTTTTACTGCATGCCTAATGACTGCTGTTTATTGCGAAACACACTCAAGAAAACAAGTACATCAACTAATCCCCTGAAAGTCAATAGCTATGTATCATGTAACCATGTTATAAAAGGTTATTACTTCGTAATCTAATTACTCTAATTTGTGATAGTTTTTTTTGTCACAAATTCGAGTTTGTAGCTGGTCCTAACACACAACAGAGATGTATTAAATCTTCCTGCACCAAGTGCTGCCTTAAATATAACCTTTATTGCTGACTCGATCTCTGCTCTTTAACACTTTTTAACAGCGATTTTTCAAACTTAAGCACACATAAGTGCTTGTTGCAATCTCAAGCATCAATCTTGCATGTACCTGGTGTACATCCTTTTGTTTTGTTAATATGATAACTCATTGCCTGTTTTTAAAAAAAAAAAGGCTTTGGAGTGTATACTGTGAAACGTTATTGCAATTAATCTATTAAAGTTTTTTAAACAATAGTTATATAGTGTGGTACAAATGTTTTCACACCCTTAAAACCAAGTGAAGAAGTCGCTTTTCAGTGGTAATATACCATATAATCAGGCATCTTTCATGAAATTTATGTTTCGTTTTTGTTAATATATTGTTAACTGAGTGGCCGCTGGGTTTGACGCGAAGAAGGACTTACTGTGCATGTTCTCCTCCTGGATTTCATCTGGGTTCTTCAGTTTTATCATACTTCCCACAAATAGAACAGTAGGTAACTTGGCTAGTCTAAGTTGCCTCTGGGTGTGTGTGTTCCTGTCTTATGGCGTGTGTTCTCATGATGGCATCTGGATCTACCACAAGCCTGACATAGATAAGGAAGATGAATGAGTATGAAACCAGAAAACTGTTTCGCTTTTCAGCCAGAAAGCATATTTTCCTGCAAACTCTTTTGCACTGTGTTGTACAAGACAAAAGTATTTGGTCAAACCTGCAATTACATTATTTCCAAATACATATACTTAAATATGGATTGGGTCCATCCCTTTTGCAGGTATAACAGCTTCCACTTTTCTTGGAAGGCTGTTCACATGATTTTTAAGTGGTTCTGTGGAAATTTGTGCCCATTCATTCTGTAGAGCACTTATGAGGTCAGGCACTGACATTGAACGAGAAGGCCTTTCTCGCAATCTCCGTTCCAGTGCGTCCCAAAGTTGCTCAGTGGGGTTGAGGTCAGGGCTCTGTGAGGGCCAGTCAGGTTTTTAAACACCAAAACTGAACTCATCCAACCATGTCTTTATAGTCCTTGCTTTGTGCACTGGGGCACAGTCATGTTGGAATAGAAAGGACCTTTCCCAAACTCTTGCCACAAAGTTTGAAGCATAGCATTGTCCAAGATGTCTTTGTACACCATAGCATTAAACCCTTAAAACCCAAGCGGCACAGGTACGTGCTGGCAACACAGCATATGTCAATGACGATTAAAAAATATATATATGTGCTTATATGGATGCCTTGCCTGTGTGTGTGTTAACGGGGAGGCTTCAGACTTCAAACTGTGTATTTGGGTTGTCTGATATGTCATGTAGAATGAAAGTAATCATTACTTTTATAAAGGGTAAATTTTATCGCTACCAAAATATTAGATTGACGTCACAAAAATGTAGAACTCTCAAAATGAGCATATTATTTTTATTTTTTGGTCATAGAAACAACTGATGGTGTGTATCTGTGCTATTTCTTTTCCCAAACTTTTTATTTATTTATTTATTATCTAGGTAGTTGGTTAAAATGAACAAAAATCTGTGCTGGAAAAAAAAGGATGTCACTTTACACTGCACAATCCTGAGCCCTAGGATAGGATAAGTGGTTTGATTGAAACACCTACCTGTAAATTCAATACTTTTTAACAAAAAAGTTTGGCCAAATACTTTTGTCCATACAGTGTATATTTCTGTGTTTTAATCTAAAAATTATAGCAACAAACATTTCATAATTTCATTACTAATTATACAACAAAAAAAATCACTCATTGGGGGGAAAAAAAAACTATTTTTCTTAAAACCCAAAAACTTAGCACACATTTCAAAGCCTGGTCTTTTCGAGTAGACACGCCCACACCGACATGCTCCCATTTATCCAATGAGGAATTGCACGCTAGGAAAAACAAAGCCTCAGATTGGCTAGATCGCGGTAATGGTTTCAAGGCGCCCCGTGGAGCCGCGCCGCGTGCTGAAGCGTGAATGAGGGAGGAGGTGGGAGGCTGGAAACCGTCTGCCCTCAGCGCGAGGCCAATGTGGATTCAGTGGAACGGCTCGAGAGCGAGGCGGTGGACGCGCGTGACCAGTTTCTGAGGGGAAACTTCAACACCGGCGTCGTTGGAAACCGAGCGCGCGCTGAGCAGGAAGTGAAGGAAAGAAAGCGCAACAGTTTGTCAAAAACTACAATGAAGTCGCGAAACAAGGGCACGGATACCTGAGTTTTGTGTGGAAGTTTGTGAATAACGTTCCGAGAGGAGGAGGAGGGGGGGGGTCGATTACTCTTCATCTTCAAGGGACTTACCTAGTTACTGAAACTGATTTTCATCGGATTCGCGTTTTTAAAGTAAGTCAATGGGTCTTAATCTCTGATACTAATTACATAGCAAATGTTTGGTGTATGCATTGTGTAGTTAATGGGCTACAAGAGCACTAGAACTCAATGATTGAATCCCAAATGGCTCCCTGGTGGACATGAGGTGCATTGCATAGGGTGCACGAGTGCCAATATATTTGCACGTTTGTACCAAGTAGTCATGTATGTGTGCGCGCATGTTTTTCTTCTCCTTCTTCCCCAGGATGGCGGTTTGGAGCCAGGCGGTGGTGCGCACGCTCACAGCGTTTCTCCTGCTCCTCGGCTCGAGCTCTGGTCAGTACCACGGTGAGAAGGGGATCTCGGTTCCAGAGCACGGTTTCTGCCAGCCGATCTCTATTCCTCTGTGCACGGACATACAGTACAACCAGACCATCATGCCGAACCTTTTGGGTCACACGAACCAAGAGGACGCTGGTTTGGAGGTGCACCAGTTCTACCCGCTGGTTAAAGTGCAGTGCTCTCCGGATCTCAAGTTTTTCCTGTGCTCCATGTACGCGCCGGTGTGCACCGTGCTGGAGCAGGCCATTCCTCCATGCCGCACTCTCTGTGAGCGGGCACGACAAGGCTGCGAAGCGCTCATGAACAAGTTCGGCTTCCAGTGGCCCGAGCGACTGAGGTGCGAGAACTTCCCGGTGCACGGAGCGGGAGAGATCTGCGTCGGACAGAACACTTCGGATCCTGGGAAGCCGACGTCCGAACCGCCGCCGAACGTGGAGGAGAATTTCACGCCACGCCCCCACGATAGGTCGGGTCACCCTTTCTCGTGCCCTCTTCAGCTTAGCGTGCCTTCCTACCTCAATTATAAATTTTTGGGAGCCAAAGATTGCGGTGCACCGTGCGAACACGATCAGCCGCACGGACTTATGTACTTTAAAGAGGAAGAGGTGAAGTTTGGGCGCCTTTGGGTCGGGATTTGGTCCATACTGTGTTGCGTGAGTACTCTTTTTACAGTGCTCACTTACCTAGTGGACATGCGGCGCTTCCGTTATCCAGAGCGTCCTATCATCTTCCTATCTGGCTGCTACTTCATGGTGGCCGTGGCCTACGTCACTGGGTTCCTCCTAGAGGACCAGGTGGTGTGTATTGGTAAATTCGGGGACAGTGGCTACAAAACGGTGGCGCAGGGAACCAAAAAAGAGGGATGCACAATCCTGTTCATGATCCTCTACTTCTTTGGAATGGCCAGCTCTATTTGGTGGGTGATCTTGTCTCTGACCTGGTTCCTGTCTGCTGGCATGAAATGGGGACATGAAGCCATCGAGGCCAACTCGCAGTACTTCCACTTGGCAGCGTGGGCGGTACCTGCCGTGAAAACCATCACGGTGCTGGCGCTTGGCCAAGTCGACGGTGATCTACTGACCGGCGTTTGTTTCGTAGGCATCTACGACGTGGCCGCTCTGCGTGGCTTCGTCCTCGCGCCGCTTTTCGTCTACCTCTTCATCGGGACGTCGTTCTTGCTGGCCGGATTTGTGTCCCTCTTCCGCATCCGCACCATCATGAAGCATGACGGCACCAAGACTGAGAAGCTGGAGAAGCTCATGGTGCGCATCGGCGTCTTCAGCGTGCTCTACACCGTTCCTGCGACCATTGTCATCGCGTGCTACTTTTACGAACAGGCCTTCCGCGAGCAGTGGGAGAAGACGTGGCACATGCAGACATGTAAGCGCTTCGCTGTGCCTTGTCCGGCCAGTGATTTCGCGCCCATGTCCCCGGATTTCACCGTCTTTATGATCAAGTACCTCATGACCATGATTGTAGGGATCACGTCCGGATTCTGGATCTGGTCTGGGAAGACGCTGCAGTCGTGGCGCAGGTTCTACAAGCGGCTCGGAAGCGGGCAGGGCGAGACGACCGTGTGAATTTAAAGACTGGCTGGCAGACAGACGGACGACGTGTCTCAGACCTGCAGCATGGATTTAAAAAAAAAAAAAAAAAAAACTCAGACTTCTATGACGTAAGATGCCTGCAGGAGGATTTTGCTCAGATAATCCAACCACACCAAAAATATCACCTTGGGACACTTAAATACTTGAACTTTTGGCCCTGACTGTCTACACTTTTTTTCTACAACTTTTGCATGACTTTTTAAAGGCTTTTTTTTTTTTTTTTTTTTTAAGAAAAAATTTCTGTGCCTTGTCAAAAAAACAAAAAAAAAAAAAAACCCACAAGCTGTTTGACATTGTAATGGCGAGAGGATCGTCTTCGCAGTGGCCAAAATTTTGTATTTTAATCTTTTGTCTTATATATTTTTTGTCTAAACCCTGTATGTTTATTGCATCCTTTTTTTCTTTTTTTTTTGGCACGGCTAGTGCTGGATTTAAGTAATGTCCTTTAGAACTAGATGCATTCATTTCTTTCAACTGTAAGACTTCATGAGTTTTATAGTTTAGTGAAGAATTCGAAATGTTAACAGGAGGAAGACAAATCCTGTTTTTTATTACTGTTTTTTGTAATATTACTGTTTAAAAGACATTACATGTATTTATTGAAAGTAATCTCATTTTTAAGTCCATATTCTCCTTTCAGCAGTTTCACTTAATAAAGTGAGTAGATTTGTAGAAATTCTTCATTCTTTTTTTTTTTTTCGTCTTAAAAACATTTCTAAAAGGTGTTCTTCGTTTGTAATAAAATCACCGTATCAGTGCAGATTAATTTAACAAATATGTATTTTTGGACCCTGGCCTTAGAAATGTTTGTTCGATTCCAGTCCAGACGTAATCAGGGAGGGTTGTGTTTTCCAGTCCTAGCACATCATCCTACTTCATAGACGTCTTCAGACTTGGAGAACTGTGTTCTCGTGTATATGAATCTGAGCCTAGTTTACGTCCTTGTAGGTCACGTTTTATGATGATTGGTCAATTTGTCTATACATTTGCGCAAAGTACGTTTGAGTATTTCTATACGTTTGAGTTAATTGGCGATAATAACAGATTGCCGCTTTAGAGTTTAGAGGCATTTACGGGCCTTTCTATTAACCAATTATGTAGCGTGACAGGTTTGCGCCAGAGGACAGTCTCCCTGAGATCTAGGCAAAAGAGCAAACGTTGCTTTTTTTTTACGAAGCAGGCAGAGATAAAAGAGCTAACGCAATAACAGGAAATAATCATTAGAAGGTGTGAACTCTGTCGCGTTGCATTTGAGGTGACAGGAAAAGCGGAGATGCCGAGAGGCACACGGTCCTTCTGCTTTCGTCACATGTTGAAGAGCAGCAGCTCTGCATTCCTCGGTTTAAGGTACAAGATTAACCTTTTGGTTGTGTTGGGGGTTGTTGGGGTTACTGTATCCACTGAATCAGAGGGCGGGCTGGGGGCTGGAGGTGGAAACTTCCAGCACTAATCCTTGAGACGTAGCACATGCAGTGGAAATTAAACACCGTAAAAACACAAGAGATGTGTAGACAATATGAATTCATTACGTATTTGTGAGCCCAATGTAGCACAAGTGGGTTTCGTTAATCCGCTTCCTCACGTGAGCGCGTATTGTTCACGTGACATCTCGTGCCCTGGATTGAATTTTCATGTACAGGTCGAGTGCGTGGTGAGATTCGCGTTTTATGTGCTTTTTTTTGCACATATGACTCACATGATCTTGTACAGTATAGAGAAGCTTGACTAGGTGAAAATGCGTAAGTCCAATTTAGAATTTTGTATTGAGACTTTAAAAAATGAAACGCACACTTAAGTGCTTTCGTACGTACTTTATTCTTTACATTTTCATTTTGTCATTCAAACTCATTAGATTAAAAATGTTTTCTTGCCCAGCTGCCTTACAAGTCAGCTATATATAAACATTGTTCCATATAATCATACAGTAACAGTATATTTGATAGCTAGGCCTTTTGTTTTGCTTGATAATGGCACCTCAACATTTTACTTACATTTACTTGATACGTGTATTTAAATGTGGTTACTATGGGTGACGATTAGGACCATATTAAAACAATTTGAGTTCTGACTTTAATTTCTTTTTTCCTCTCAGAAATTTTTTTTATCTCAGAATTCTGACTTTATTTTCATAATTAGATAATTTTTCATATTTCTTTCCTCAAAATTGTCTTTTTTTTTTTTTCAGAATTATGACTTGAAGTGCCGAATTCCTAATTTAACCTCATTATTACTTTTTAATCTCAGAATTATCAGGGGGAAAAAAACAAAAACATTTTTTATTTTGGCCCTATAATCCTTTTCCATAGGTTACTTTCTGACTTTCTCTCAGCCAGATTTATGATATGATTTATGAGATATGTCTACTTTTAAGTAAGTTTTTGACATATAGAGAAACAATATTAAGATTTGAGGCACTAAGTCGATGTGAACCAATATGTTTGTAATTTGACCTAGAGTCATAATACATCATAACTAGTAGAATTAAGAAACACCTTAAAAACTGATTTGTTTAATATGTGCTGTAATTAACAGCTTGGTACATGAGTTGGGGAATAGCCTCGCAGTGAACAGTTTAGTCATTTAACAAATACAAAAACACAGTACGTGCTAGGTCTGTTTTTTTTAGCACTGTCCAGACGAGACGGAGTGTCCTAAAGTCACGATCCTGTTCTTTTCATGGCATCATGAACTGTACAAGGAATCGTTTGAATTATAAAAATTTGAATTTTTTTTTTTTTTTTTTTTTAAATCAAAATTGTTGTTTCTTTTTTCATTATTCTTGGTGTGTATGATTAAGGAACATCTATAAAAGTGTTGGTTTGGATTTCTTGGGAGTCAGAAGGTTAAAGTGAGCCAGAACAATCCGGACTCGTGCTCTGGTGCCTTTGGTGACTCGGAAATTGTTAACATTTCGAGAGTTTTGAGAATTCCAGGTCACTTCCGGGAACAATTGGATCCAATTGTGTTTCATGAGAAGATAAAAAATAAGCCAGGCATTTTGTTTTCAGCAGATAACGTCCAGTTTATTGTCAGCGGTGTAATCCGATGCGAGACAAAGGAACTCAAATCACACTCATTTTAACACGGTACCACTACCATGTCTAACCAAACGTGCGGTGATTTTAATTTAAATGCCTAAAAATTTCAGATCGGATAACGCAAAAACATATGCTTTGGACATAAGCCCAAACCAAACCTATGGTGTGCATCCATTTCCTTCAGGTCTTCCACATCAATCTTGATCTAGACACGTCCCCACAGCGTCCACAACTCTTACGAAGAAAGAAAGTCCTCGCCGAGCGATTTTATGTTGTACAGGTGCCACTTTCTCAGCCTTCCTGAGAAAAACAGATGGGTCAAATCTCAGGTAACCAGAACCCCTCCCCCCATTATCCCTCACCCCCCGCCCCCCCTTTCCTCAGTTTGTTCCCTCTCCCTTCAGTCCCACGAGATACAGTTGCCTAAATCGGATCAATATACAGCACGGACAACGCCTTAGCTTTTGTCAAACATTGTTTCCGAGATGTTTACCCAGTGTAGCGGTGCCGTCCCAGCACAAGGCCTCAGCGGTACGACCAGATATCTGATGTCTGCTTTCATGCAGAGAGACTTAGAATCAGAGCATTGTGCCGAGTGCCAGAGATACATTCTTGCCTGAAATATAATATTTCCTCCAAGACCGAGGCATATGGGGTTAATAATGTTTCCGAGTACAAATGGTAAGGAGGAAAACACTTACAGGCATGCTGTTATATAGCAGGGAAATGCACAGCGATAGGGTGCAGGGATGCGACCCGACGAGATGAGAAGCAGAGTTACTGTAACAAGGTGAATATTGTCCGATAACGGCATGTCCAGCACTGTTTTATAGATATTCTAACATCAATAAAGTCTGGTGCTCTGAAGACAGCATCTGCAAAAAGACCGACACTGGAGACTCCTTCCATAAACGTCTCCGACCTTGTGAATGAGTCACTATGATGGAAGCAATAATAGTAGCGATAATAATAATAATATGTAGTAGAATGGGTGCCTTTATATAGACATATGATTTGAATTATGGCTGGAAATACAGTACAGTTTCTGTTACATATAATATTAATAATAATAATCCCAACCAGAATTGAGAATTCGATAGTTCACTCAATGTAGGATTGAAAAACGGATCAGGGATATTTAACGAGACATTTCTGCCACTGTAGTACTTTTTCTTGTGTTGTTTTTGTTTATTTGCTTTTATTTCCTTACCTGCCTTTCGTTCTCCACATGGAAATGAAGCGGATTAAAAAAACGAGGACTCTATGTTTCTACCTCACTGTACTCGTTTCGCATATACACAAAGAAAATGGAGTTGGACACAGACGTGAGCTCATAGGTATTCTACACCCATCCCCCCTTTACCCTAACACACACACACACACACCCTTCCCCCATTCCCCCATTCCTCTCTGGCCCTCATCTGGTAGTGCTCAGGCCTGGTGTGCTGCTGAGAAACTCGATCTCCCCTCTGGGTTTCAGCTAGAGCCGAGCCTCACAGCCGAGGGCCTCGGTTCTCGCTCACACGTATATAACTATCACCATACACACTCACACGGTCTCTATGCTATACAACTCGTTTTTTTTTTTTTTTTTCTCCCTTCACGGTCGCAAAACAAACACCCTACGCTGTAAGCGCAAGATGGTTCGTGTTAAAGCCGAGAGGAAAACTCTGCTTGTTAGGACAATAAATCCAACAGCGGAGTGTAATCTCAGCCGAGGAAATCCATCCACGACCGTGGATCCTGAGATCCTGAGAGCCCGAGGCAGGCCTTGTGTTTTCACTTCCTCTCACTCCCACGTTTCTCCTTTAAACCTTCTCTCCTTCCATTTTTTTTATGCGCTTAACACTTTCTCTTTTTGTAGTTCTAGCAAAACAAACGTTCTACACCACGACTGATTCCGACAGAATGATTGTACAGTATTTAGAAAATGAATGAATGTGTTGAGCTGTTACCTGAACATTATAATAAAGTTCACTTTTCCTTAAGATTCGAAGAAGACGAAAAGTTCTCTCATTCCTTTTTTCCCCCCCAAATTCCTCTGTGATAAGAAACTCAAGTTAACCACGTCGTATACAGTGTTTGCTAATTCTGTGGGTTTTTTACTAAAAGGTGTCTCTTAATACATAGGGGAAATAAAAACTTTATAGTTTAAATTATATACACTGATTATATATATAACATTAGCTATCAATTATATACAGTAGCAGTGACCTGGTGACAGGATCATGGGCACCCAAGGTGTGTTTATGCCTGTAAGGCCAGCATAGCCTGTCTGGTCCGACCCCAAAGAAAAGCCAAAGCGAATACCGTACTGGTCACGTTAGAAACCAGAACCAGAAGATCCAGTGGACCACAGCCTACCGTGCATAGGCCCCCAGATCCCAATCTGATCAAGCGACCATGGAATGCGCCGGACAAACATGCTCGATCCATGGAGACCCCATCCCGCAACCCACATCACCCAAAAGATCGTCTGCCAACGTCTCGGTGCCAGACACCACAGACCTCAAGAGGTCTTGTGGAGCCATGCCCAAAGGGGCCAGAGTCACCCAGGCGGCACAATCCGAAACCACGCGATATCGGACTTAATGTTCTGTGTTACAGTGTTATGGCTGATCGGGCTACATATTTTTTTTCAGATAATCTTTAGAAATTCCTTTGGCAAAAATAAAGCATTTGTTTAAATCATTTTTAGGGCTGGATCAGGAAGCTGTGGCAAGTGTTAATTTCCCCTAAGTATGGAGACTTTTTGGACACCCTGTAGTTTAAGAGCAAAATGCAACTTGTCAGCAGAGATTCTGTGACTATAGTTTTCTGGGTTGAAATTCAACTAAAGGACTCTCTCAGTTTCTCTCTGGTCAAACATTTTGTACGATGACATATCAGATCTCACATCATATCAGACATCTTAACTGAATTTAACCCAAACTACCGAGTGACTCTACTGAAGTAAACGGAAATCCATCACATACATTTCTATGAATTTGTTCACGAGATTCAGATGATCTTACACGTAGAAACCTGCTCAGGTCTGTTTAAATGAATCCAGTCCATTTCTAGCTCGTAATGAAGCAGCGTGGAAATTATGGTAGACTTATATAAATAAAGAATCGCTATGAGATGATGCCTAGTATTAATTCAGCTGAAAACAAACCATAAGCACGTTCATGCAACAACACAAGCATGGTTTAATATACTGTATGTATTTCACATTCATTTAGAATAGTTATGACCAGGGGTCGAAGTGTAAAAAAAATTAAAGGGGGATGATGTGATCAAGTGTTTTATTTACTTATTTGTTGTTGGTTGGGGGGGGGGGGAAGGGGGGGATGGGGACAGATGGACGGACCTCTATAACTAACCACACAGAATGATTGCGAAATATGTTTAAAAAAAATTTAAGAACAGTTGTATTAACAAAATATAAGCTTAATTAAATCAACTTGGAGACATCAAAACAAAACACAAGCATTTAAACATGCAATTGTCGAAACTACCATTTGATCCTTTCCATTGCTTTCAACTGAGAAAAATTATGAGTATAAAAAAATATATACATAAACAGTAATGAAATAATTACATTTATGGGAGTATTAAAAAAAAGTACGCGAACTTCCATAAACTCATGAGCAGCACATTACAGTATTGAATTCTGATTGGCTAATCTGCATTATTAGTTCGAAAATGATCATAAATAGGGAGATTTAATATTTAATTTTCATGACAAATATTACGTAATACACAGCATTATTAATCCGAAGGGGATGATGGTTTTTGTCATTTTTTTTCAACAGCGTGGATGCCATCCCCCTGCATCCCACCTCAAATCGAGCCCTGGTTATGATGCTACATTTGCACCATAATTCCTATTATTTCACAAGAATTTACATTAAAAAAACAGCTTGATGTATTATGAGAATTATATACATATTTAATTTAATGAATCCAAAATATTAAACTTTACTTTAACGAAATGAAAAGTTATAATAAGAGCAATTTAAAAAAATATTTGGATATATATATATATATATATATCTCAGAGTTAACCTAATCTGCATGACTCTGGACTGCGGGAGGAAACCGGAGTACCTGGAGGAAACCCATGCAAACTCCATGCACACAGAGGCAGGAATCAAACCGAGACCCAGGAGGTGCAAGGCGACCGTACTAACCACTAAGCCACATAGCTGCTTAAGCCCTTTTATTTATTTATTTGTTGTTGTTTTTTGTTTTTTTAATGAGATAGCACCACCTAGTGTCCAAACTGTACAACCTCAAGCATGTTTTAGTCATAGCCATTAAGACCTATTTCTGCCCAACAGCAGTCACAAGTTTTAATAAAAGTAAAACATCGGTATATGTTTTAAGTGTATATGAGAAAAGATCGCAAACCAGAATGATGTGATTTTATGACACATTTTATTTAAAAAAAGAAAAGAAAAAAAAAAAAGACAAAAGCAAAATAATCTTTTCTAAGTCCATAAACCATCTGGACCAAGTCGTCCCCAGTTCACATGATTGAAAATGAAAGCTAAAGAGTAGACTAAACAGCTAAATGTGCAGTGATGACATCATCTTCCTCTTCCTCCTCATCACACGTGTTTGAGAGATTTCTGCATGGTTTAAATGTCGCCCCTGAGTGTTGATCAGAGATCGTTCTTATGTAATATTAAAACAGGGCCTTATTGCGTTATGCATTTTTACAAACATGAAGGCAATGATGAAACAAACAAATGGGAAAAAAAACATGCATTACGTTTTGTTACAACATGAAGCTGATGCTCCCTTGACGCACAAAGCACCCGTTTTATCATCCCTCGATAATTATGTATAGGAGTAGACTTAACAAATGGTTTAGTGTCTATCCTGCAGAAATAAATGAAGTGACAGTGATGGGGATAGATTGACTGAGAGAGATCGAGAGGGAGGGTTGGAAAAAAAGGTTAGGTTTTTCCTTATTCTTTCACCGGTCCTCGTTCCTACCCTTCTAACCCTGTCTCTCACTCACAGCAGCAGATTATCCAGAGTATCACTTTGATCCAGATGGTTTTCCTTTTTTTTTTTTTTTTTTTCTTTTTTAAATTTTTTTTCCCCCCATTTCCCTCCGGGAGAAAGGCAAAAGGAAACAGCAAGAAATCAACATCATACATACAAAGAATTAAGATTTAAAAAGAAAAGAGATGAAGGAAAGGTCTAGTCGTTCCAGTAGCCGCCGGTCTGTTCCTGATACACCTCGATCACGTCCTCGTCCTCCATCCCCAACTGCACAGAGACACACAGGAGACGTGTTAACTAAACTGACTGACAGTGGCTCTGGTCTGTTCTCACCCTCAATAGACTTCTTTAACTACCGGAGAACTAAAACGACGGTGTTTCAATAAGATATTCATCCACTTCCTATTGAATTCTATTCAGATTCTGAAATGACTCGACTGCAGGAAATGAATCAAACACACCTTACTTTGCTCAGTTTATCTAGAAAGGAAAAAAAAAGAAGAAAACACGCGATCTAAACTGGAACCCAATTTTAATTAAGCCAAAGAGTAATCCATTTTTTATTGGCAATCATGTTCTGTATACACGGGGCGTTCAAATCAAACCAGGACTTCTGATTGCGCATAATAATAGAACACAGTTATAAACTGCCTTGCTACACTAATGCACTTATCCCAGTGTTTCATTAGTGAATCTGCAATAATCTCCTTTGAACAGTTGATGTTGAGATGTGTCTGCTACTTATGATCTGTAAAACTTTCTGAGGCTGGTAACTCTAAATGAACTTCTCCTCTGCAGTAGAGGTAGGTTTTGGTCTTGCTTTCCTGGGATTGCTTTCCTGTTTCATCACGGTGCATGATGGGTTTTCCAAATTCACATGAGTGTTCATGCCATAAAACTGTTGTTGTTACTTAATTACCTAATGCCATTTTGTGTTTTGAAAAAATCCGGTTTTGTGGTTTAACTCAAGCTTGTAACTTGTCTCGTACATCACACTGACCCAGTCCAGTAACTAAAAACAGAAAAAGGCTGAAATTTTCTCGACTGACTTCATCAGAGATAAGTCTCAAATTCATAAGGAAGCATTCTTCCTTTGACTGTACGCAAACGTTTGGCCAGTGAGCCGCTCGGGAAGCTCTCATTTGGAAGTCACTTTGGATAGAAGCGACTGCCAAATGAGGGAATGTAAATGAAAATCTGGTAAAAGAAAGATAGAAGTGAAACCGACCGCTTTGGGAGTCTGGTTATCTGCGATTCTCTGGCCTTCAAAAAGAAACCGTAGAGAGTTCATGGGAACACCCTGTAAAACAATCCAGATGTTAATATTACACACTGTGTATATCGAATAAATATTTTTTAATCAGCAATATTAAAAAAAAAATAATAATAATAATAATAATATTCAGTGTTTATTTTCCCATGCGAGAATACAGCATGAACCAAATATTTTTGTATTTTATTACAATAATAATAATAATAGTAATAAGCTGACGTCTACAAAGACAAAACCTGACGTCTACAACTATGCTGATTATCTCCTGGGCTGAACACTTGCTGCAGGAGATCATATCATTAACTGAACAAGCAGGACCAATCGGCTGGAGCGACGCCATCGTGCCGCCGTTCTGTTTTGGTCCTGATTTGGACGCGCCCGTCTGAGCGAGTCTCAACATCACCAGGTGACATTAAAGTGCAGAATAAAAGTGCTACGTACCGGTGTTATGTGGTTAGGATGTGGTTACCTGTCTCTGACTGTACGACTCCTTCAGCTTCTTTAGATGCGTTGTCATTTTCACCTTGAAGTGAATTTCACTGTTGTCCTGGAAGAGACAGACAAAAGGCGAGCGTGTTTTTTTTTTTTGCGTGAGCGTTAAGACATGCTGCTGTTTGGGACAATGAAATATAATAAAAGGAGATGTTTTATGTGATTAGAGCAGTGATGCGTTCCGATCGGCTAGGGGTTCATAAACTTAATTGGGTCTTTGTGCCTGGCTGGAGCATGATTAATAAAAAACGAGTGTGAAAAGAGATTTATGTATTTATAATCATTATTATCAAGAATTAAATAGTAATTAATAAATTTGTTTTAAAAACTATTTCAATTAATAAATCCTTACTATTACGTAGACTAAGGCTAGTAGTCTATAAAAAGGAAAAAAAATGCACAATAATAATTTCTCTGTACATCTTGTAAATGAATCAAATAATTTATTCAACAGTTACGCAATTTTCAACAGTAGAAGTTTTGTAATGGTGTCAGTTTCTGTTTCAATAAATGTTTCATATTTAATTTCCTTAGTGCGAAATTTCCACAGTAGCAGGAAAACAGGTATCCGAGGTGCTTATGTTAGCAAGTGATGCCTGCGCAGGATCTTCCAAATGTTGAGGGAAGTCCCCATAACTGATATTTCCTGTAAATACGCAAGTGTACCCGAGAACACACCACATTGTTTTTGTTTGTGAGTACACTTGCGTATTTACACTGCAAGTGGCAGTATGCACCTACTCGGGTTGTGAACAGCCATTAAACACAAGGGAAGAAGAGAATGAGGACGTTAATCTTCACGCTATGACTAATATTATTGATATTTCAGAAAAAATTTAATGAGCGATGCTCTCGGGTGCCTTCCTACTGTATCAGCTTAAAGGATGAGATTTCGGAGAAGTCTAAACAGCAATCTACTTTTATGTTGATATACGATTCCATATCTGATTCAATCCGTCCCGGAGTATTTTATCTTTTCAGGTGGACTCTGCAACGGTTCCTGAGCGCAGAACGATTGTGTTCTCACTGATCAAAATGAACCAAACTTTGGAGTCAAGTGTTTTCGGCAACAATCCCAGAGCCCTAAGGTGAAAACGTCCTAAAGTACACTGTGGAATGGAACGCAGTCCAGGCTATAAAGAACATGAACCTTACTTCACCCGCATGCGCTTTTCATTCTGTTAGTCGCCAGACACAGCTTGGGAGCATTTCGAGGTGAGGGATGAGATGAGCTCATGCTTGACCACGACACTGAGCTGGTGATTGCTTGCTTTTAATAACCATTCCATCCATACATCCAACCCTCTGGGAACCTCTGTAGTCCAACTAGAGACTATGGAGCCCAATGATGATTAGCATTGTATTGTATTTTACGACCTTAGGAAGGACCTCTGGTCAACAGTCACACGTAGTTTGGGAACGCCAATTATCCTAACCTGCATGTCTTTGGATTGTGGGAAGAAACCAGAGTGCCCGGAGGAAACCCAGGGAGAACATGCAAACTCCATGCACACAGACCTTGAAGCGGGAATCGAACCTGGACCCTGGAGGTGCAAGGCGACAGTGCTAACCACCATGCCACCTTTCAAAACCATTACACTTCTCTTCAGTGCACATCTAGACTGTAAAGCGAACCTAACTTTCCTCACCTGGCCGATCACTTTAAGTTTAATGTACTCTCCGTCCTTCTTTTCTGCTCCGTCACCAGATGGTTTCGTCTCCTGTAAACACCAGAACACCCAATTAAAACTCAACATATTCTCTCTCTGTCTCTCTCTAGGCAAAAGTATGTGAACGCCATGTAACAGTCAAACCTCACAGGTTTCAGGAACTTCTCATGCTATGACATTCGATGTACCACCTATTCTACCGTCGTCTACTGCTAACGGTGTTAAATGTTTGAGCACATGATGCTCCGGTGTCCACATACTTTTGAACATATGGTGTACTATGCCAAACAAACACACCTGATTGCACTTACAATGAATGACTCTTCAGTTGTTTGTTCTGTATTATGATCTTAAATGTTGTTTTAAAGTTATTAACATACTGAACTTGTTTATGACACATTTTAAAGTAGTAAACAGTAAAACAGCTGGTAAAAGCTGGCTGGAGGAAGTTCCACTGTAAACACTGGCGACCTGCTAATCACCTCGGCTAATTCGCAACCTTTTGCTAACCTAGCATGAAGCTTAGCATTTACAAGTGTTCCCTTTCTTTTTTTACACGTTCATAAACATTTATTTGTTGGAATTAATTCCCAGTATAATCTTCATACTATATACAACACTTTGGAAATGAATGTCACATATGTGTAAAGTTTATTTCGTCTTCAAGTTAAAATATTTTCAAAACACAGCTAACTGGCTAAAAAGTAGCCAATGTTTTTTCCCCATCTCTTTTGCGACATGGCCCATCCCTTGCAACGGGATTGGTCAGGAGTAGCCGGCTCCTGTGCGTTGATTGGCTAGTATGAAACCGTACTAGTATGATTTTGGGAAAGGATTGGTTAAATAGCTCAGACGCGAATTAGTCACCAGCGCTAGCTAGAGCCATACGTCAATTTGTTCGCCATACTGGAAAGTAAAATAATGCAGCTCCGTGAAGAAATTACAGTTCAACTTAAGTTGAAATATCTTTAAGAATTTTTTTTTTTATAAATGCCTTATACTTTGAGGTGTAGGATATAATAGAGTAAGTAGTATAACATATGCATACCCCCGGTAATATAACTAAATATAAAAAATATTTCGGTTTAAATTGTACTTCGTAGGCTTAACATCACTGTAAAAAAAAAAAAAAGTGCCCTTTCTAATATGGCGGCGTCGTTGACGAGTTTACCCCGTTATACATGCCCGACCTTCTGGAGTAGCACGAATTCTTTGAGCCAATCCTAAGGCAGGAGGGTGAATACAAATAGCCAATCCTGTTAAAGGAGGTAAAGTCTGAGCCAATCCCAGCGCGGGAGGCGGAATTTCCCTGAATATCGGCGTAAAGAAATAACCAAGTCTCATGCTAGCTTAAAAAGCTAGCTAGCCAACGTAACCAACACAATATATATATGTATATTAATAAAAAATACAGCAAAAACAGATATTAATTAGGTATTACACTACAACAGGAAACCATTATATACATCTCGGCGGTTATCTGTGGTCAAAATCAGCACGCTAGCAGCATGAGAGCTATGCTAAGTAAATGCTCTATGAGCTTTTCTAGTTAGCTTTGTATACACAAAAATACAGGAAATGTTCTTCATTTTAGAAAAGTATTAAATGGTATATAATCTTACCGTATCTGACATGATATTCCACAGAGTATAAGTATTTTCAGGGAAGTGATAAATGAAGTGTGTGTAATGTAGGAGTAACACACACACACACACACTCTCAGTAGAGTAAGAGGAGGGAGCTCAGATCAGCTCATAGCGCTCCTGTGGGACACACACGGTGTTTTCCGCCGGATTTCAACTCAGACGTAATAAAATCACCTTTAAGGTTTCATGTCAACGTTTCAGGTGATGGAAATACACCCTGTACTGCAGATTGAGACCATTTTAAATATCAAAATTTGGAATAAAAGTTGCATTTCCATTCTTTCCTGAAGTGAAGACATTTCAGAACATGTCTAAACTATCTGAATCGTGTTTGGTATTATAAATGTTATAAACATAATTGTTAAAAAAAAAAAAACACACACAATTTTATAATAATGTTCATAATGATGAACTGCAAAGTCTATGCATTTACACACCTTTTGTAACTCTATATTAATATTTAGATATCCTCCTGACTACCAGGAAAAAAATATTTTCAAATTACTTTTATTTTTCCTTTTTCCAATTGTTTGAAAGTTTTTTATTATTTTTTTTAAAGTTTTATTTTCACAATATGTTGTGTCCATCACACTGGACAATGGAAGTTAGTATATCCGAAAACGAACCATGAACACAACAAGGAAATTACAAAGAAAATATCAAGAATCAGTAGGAACTTTGGAACTAACACATCATTGTTAGTGAGGTGTTTGTATTTTGGAACTTTTTAGTGGTGCTTGCGAAGCGAAGCAATATTATTGTTATCTCTCAGGCTTATTATTCCTTTTTTTCTTCTTCTTCTTCTTCTTCCATACAAAAGTTTAGCGCGTAACTATTCCCGCACCATTTGTCGTAGACCCATGAATGAGGTGTCAAATCGTGCGCTTATTCGGGAATGGGGTGCTATGACTTTTCTAGACCAACATCAGCTATGACATCATAGATATGACATCATAGCTATGTCTATGATGCCACGGCAAGCACCACTCACATTTTCTTCAGGAAATGTGCCTCTCTAGTATGTATTTCTTGTTTATGGGGTATGATATTTCAAGAAGCAATTCCCCTTCTTTGAAACACAGAGAAAGATCTTACACTTAGTGCACATCACGTATGTTTTGCTGTTACATCCAGATCTGCGACACCT
>JAQQZT010000037.1:33280065-33290518 GCA_030068275.1 Clarias platycephalus | reverse complement strand
GGGGGTTGAATCTTAAAAAAGCATGAAGAAAAAGAAAATTAGTCTCTAAAAACGTTATTAGATTTATCAGAATATATAATTTTTGTGACTAACTGTAAGTAAAAAGTAAAAACCTATAGGTACTGTTAATAGTGATATATATTTAGAATACAATGAC
The DNA here is from genome assembly GCA_030068275.1 of Clarias platycephalus. Classification (NCBI taxonomy): domain Eukaryota; kingdom Metazoa; phylum Chordata; class Actinopteri; order Siluriformes; family Clariidae; genus Clarias; species Clarias platycephalus. Next base: position 33,290,361 of record JAQQZT010000037.1, on the reverse strand, counting down.
AGGGTGTACATTGTAGTCTTGGCCCAGAGGAGACGATGACCAGATGTGGATGGTTGTTCTCTCGTCGACTCTTCCGTCTCTGTTTGCTCTGTCTGAAATTCATCATCTGTGCTTTCTGACTCCTCTGACTCTGCCTCAAACTCTGCATTTTCATCTTCCTCATCTGACAACTCAATATCTGAGTTTTCACCAACATTTTGCAGCAAAATTCTCTCTGCCTCTGAAAGTGATGCCTGACTCCCTTACGATAACCAAATTTTGGTAATAATTACAACTGTCCACTAAGGAGGACATTTTATAAATGCTCACTTATCATGGAAAAACATTCATATATTACATTAGAAAATTAATTAAAATGTTTTTTGGAGATTCATGTAAAATAAAACAACAGTACAAGATAAAATTTTATCAATAAAAAAGATTAAGCATCCTGAATGTCCTCTTTAAAGCACAAGCGGAGTTAATTAGGTGGCATGCAGGATATGGGAGATATTCAAGTTTACAAATGTCCTCTAGAAAGGACAAATTTTAACAGCAGGGTAGTCAGGAGGATTAAGCTGTGATAATTAGATGTAATTACACTTCACACACACATACAGAAACACCCACAAAATGAATTTTTTTTTTAATTTTAAGCTGCTATTTTAATTTATCTGATTTAACGTGTTAATTAAGTTAAACAAAAAAACAACCAAGAACTAACTTCACACACTGACATCAAGATCAAGCAGCAGCAATAGGGTTGCCAAATCTGTGTCATCTCAAATCCACTAACCATCGATGAGTGTAATAAAATGTATTAATTTAAAGACTGTCATCTTCATCGTCATCATCATCATCATCATCATCATCATCAATAGTTCGGTATAACGGATTTTAAAATGTAAAGTATTTAACTGAAACTTCACTCATTCATCTTCTATACCGAATGATATTTATATAATCCAAAGAATCTACTAAAGTCACAAAGATGCCATTTTATTGTACATATAAATGTTATCACATCTATCTAACTAAATGCTAATAAATACTGCTGTTAAATTATTTTTTGAAAAATAACGTTTTTATTTCTTAAATGTTGTGTTCGCGGGAAACTAATGCACCTGGCAACACTGTTCGCTGAATTTTATCTGCAGATCGACGCATGCGCATTCATCTTCCGCGCGGGGTGCTCTTCTGCACATGCGCAGTAGCAACCCCCAGTTTTTCCGTACCGCGTGGTAAGAAGTTCATGTGCTCTGCTAGTTAATCACGCTCTCTCCGCGGAGAGCGTTAAAATTGATCACTTTCGTCAGAATACACACCGTCGAAAATGTTAGTTTTGTTCGAGACAGCTGCCGGCTATGCCATATTTAAGGTATGTGTGCCATTTATTTGCATTAGTGACACGTTTTTCTGGCTAAGTAGACTAGCTAACGAGCGCACGTGAGGTCAAGTAACGCTTTCTGGTAATGTTCCGTAATGTTCCGAGTTAATATAACTTTTAAAATAGATTGTGATGATATTAGATGGATATGCTATAGTAAGAAGGTGTTTTTATTGGTTTTTCAGAGATTTAGTAAGGGCAATGTGTTTCAGACTGAGCTAGCAGCCTTGGCAAAAAAAAAAAAAAAAATGGTGCTGGTTCTGTAATTTACAACATATTACTTCTATTATCTGTCTTTTTTTCTTTCTATCATTTTAATACAGGTGTTGGATGAGCAGAAGCTCCAGCAGGTGGACAGCCTGTGGAAGGAGTTTGAAACACCAGAGAAGGCCAATAAAATGTGAGAAATGTCTTTTTGTATGTTTAAATGTGAGAGATCTTATGAGGAGATCCTGGATCTACTGATCACATCACATGGTTTACATGAACACTGATATGATTATGATCTGGTTTAGGAAGTTATCAGGTTATGCCTTGACCGAAACGAGTCGACTCTTAGATTTTAAATAATATGGATGGGAATCAGCAATCACCTCCTGGTACAATATTATCACAATACCTTGGTGCTGATTCGATTAATTTTGCGATTCTATAAGTATCACAATTTCAAACATACCCTGATTTCTTATTATTATTGTCTTACCATTTTAAACCTCAAAAAAAAGTTTGATTTAATTAAATGTAGCCAGTTCCTTATATCATTAGTGTTCTCACTTACAAGCCAAGCTCAGCATTTAAACAATACAAACTAACTTTAAGTACAAGAGTATTTACATTTAACTGAGCAGCACATATCTGTTATCTGCTATAATTATTATTTCTGAACAAACCTGGACAATAATTCACTCCCTATCACACAGTGTTAAAATGTTTAAAAAGAGTGTGCCACCTGTAGGATTATAATGAAACAGCAATGTTTTGCCCCCTCAAATGGCTCCAAAGTTTTAAATCTCAAGTTGACAAGTGAGCACACGGCGCGCTCGGCTTCTAACGCGGGATCTAACGCGCACAAGATTTTCGATTAGTGCTTCCTGTGGTTTGGTTAGACAGGCACTTGTGCATGTCTAATGAGTGTGTTTGAGACTAATTTACTAACTGACTTTGGAGAAAAATGCAGATCAGAGACTTTTAACATGTGCAGTTTTTCATAATGTAACGGAATAAGACTGTTTCTGTTGTGCCACTTGGTAGCGCCTGCGCTCGGTACAGAATCCAACTGAACAACAGCCAGTTCTGTAAAGCTACAAATAAGATATCTTTGCATGCATACAGCCAGGGTTGCCAGGTATGTGCACAAATACCAAATGCTCATATTCCGTCTGCTCTTGTTACAGAGTGAAGCTAAAACACTTTGAAAAGTTTCAGGACACAACTGAGGCGTTGGCAGGTACCACCTTGTTTACTTTACTTGTTCTTTCTGTGCGTGTACGTCTTGTCAGTGATGTATCTGTTAATCTGAATACATGACTGTATGAAGTCACTACACAGTAACTTCGTCACTACCACTGAGACAACGTCCATTCAGCGCAGCACGTTGTATTAATGACCTTAAACAAAATTCATGTGAATAATCGGTCTGTGTCTTTCCTGCTCCCTCTCTCTTTAGCGGCCACCGCTTTGGTGGAGGGTAAGCTCGGAAAGGCGTTGAAGAAGGTCCTGAAGAAAGTGGTGGCCAAGGAGGCTCACGAGCAGCTGGCGATTACAGACGCCAAACTGGGAGGAGTCATTAAAGTAAGAGGGCTTGAATAAAAATCCATGTCCAGGCTCAGGACAGTGTTACTTTATTTAAAAAAAAATTTCTTAGCACTTACAGTTTACTTGATGAGCTACAACTGGATTGTCATTTTCCAGGACAAGCTGAACCTGAGCTGCGTGCACAGTCCCGCTGTGGCCGAGCTCATGAGGGGCATCAGGGCGCAGATGGAGGGGCTGATCACCGGGCTTCCTCCCAGAGAGATCAGCGCCATGTCTCTGGGTCTGGCGCACAGGTGGGGAGCTTTCACGTATATAGAAACGTTTTGTAAAATGTGCTGTCAATGATTAGTTGCATGACTGACTTCTTTGAAGAAATCAACCACCATTCGTCACTACCACTGAGACAGCAATCACATGAATAGCGCTGTTATTACGTGTTCACTTTCATGCTCAAGTGCTTCCTTTTCTTTTTTTCTTTTTTCTTCCTTTCCAAACCTAGCCTTTCCCGTTATAAGCTGAAGTTCAGCCCTGACAAAGTGGACACCATGATCGTTCAAGCCATATGTGAGTTTCCCTTTTTAAATTAAAATAAAAAAAAATTTCAACTCTGATAAAAAGCAAGCGCTGATGATTTATGACCTTGTGTCAAAGACCCTGAGATTGATGAAGGTGTCTTAAGTCACTACCTCATCTGAGCTTGCGTTCAGCTTAGCACTACGGTCGCGCCGGGATCAGTGTTTTCCTCCCTCACTTGAACGTCTTCTCTGTTTTGCAGCTCTCTTGGATGATCTGGACAAGGAGTTGAATAACTACATCATGCGATGTCGGGAGTGGTACGGCTGGCACTTCCCAGAGCTCGGCAAGATTGTCACGGACAACCTGGCGTTTTGCAAAAGTGTCCGCAAGATTGGTGAGTAAACATGAGGCGCGTGTGGTGCAACTACTGTAAACATGGTTTAGTCCCCGACTTACAAACATGCAAGTTACATTCCGGTGTACGGGAGAAATGAGTCGGCCTCACCGGTTTCAGTGAATCAGTCCGGAAGCACGATGATAATGTCCTGATGGAGAATAATCCTAAATTCAGAAAATCCTTAAGAGTTCACAGTCCAACACAGTGGTAAACAGATCTGGGACAAAATGGCGTCCGGGATTCCTCTCGAGATTTAAAGGCGCACTGTAATTAATTTCCTTAGGCGTGATTATGGTTTTTGGCCACATGATGGCAGTGTGGGGAAAGGGGACATATTTAGCCATATGGTATTGGTATGCTTTGCATTGTTTATTTCTCACTTTGTTAGACTTAAGAACAAAATCGGACTTGCGAACTTGCCCTCGGAACAGAACTTGTTTGTAAGTCGGGGACTACCAGTAAAGTAATTCTCGTACCACAGAGCTGAATTCTTATTGTTGTAGGATAATAATAGCTGCAGATTAACTTAATTTAATTTTTAATTTTATAGAACTTTATTCATCCCAGAGGGAAATTGCTCAATTTTCGCATATCGCAATTAGTAAACTGGGGTCAGAGTGCAGCTTACGGAGCAGCGCCCCTGGAGCAGATAGGGTTTAAGGGCCTTGCTCAAGGGCTCAACAGTGGCAACTTGGCGATGTTGGGGTTCGAACCCCCGACCTTCCGATCAGTAACCCACAGCTTTAACCGACTGAGCCACCACTGCCCTTGGCAGCCTACCCTTACTCCTTACTTGCTGCATAGTTAGATGAACATCATACCTTGTAAATTAAACACAATTTAAACGCCATTTATCGTTTGGACTAACTACACAAAATGTGTTCCTCTGTGTGTGTATACAGGCGACCGCACGAACGTGTCCAGCACCGACCTGTCCGACATGCTCCCGGAGGAGGTCGAGGGCGAGGTCAAACTAGCTGCGGAGATCTCCATGGGAACAGAAGTGTCCGAGGAGGACATCAGCAACATCAGGCATCTGTGCGACCAAGTGTGTAACACGTTCGTGTCCCTTAGAGCATGCATAATCTAATTGTGATATGTGCGTGTATGAGAGTATTTTCTTTTTTTTCCCCTCCCCACCCCAATGAAAAGGTTATCGAAATCTCCGAGTATCGAACTCAGCTGTACGACTACCTGAAAAACCGCATGATGGCCATCGCACCGAATCTGACGGTCATGGTGGGAGAGCTGGTAGGAGCTCGGCTCATCTCTCACGCCGGTGAGTCCTGAACGTGTTTGATTTCACGTCCAGATCTAGAACTCGGCCCTCATCGAAACCCAGTTAGTCAGAACGGATGCATTTTAATGTAGTTATTTATTTATATAATAGTTATCGGTATTAGGGTTGGACCGATAGACGATGCCATTGTCCATGGTCGATAGACATCGCGATGCTGAGCCGACAGACATCGTACGATGCCAAATTGGTCGACATTGCCCAACCCTAATCGGTATCTGGTTTTTTTTTTTTCTGCACGTCTTAGTTTTTCTTCCCTCTTCTGTTTTGTTATTCTAACCAGGCTCCTTGCTGAACTTGGCGAAACACCCGGCGTCTACAGTGCAGATCCTGGGCGCGGAGAAAGCACTCTTCAGAGCGCTGAAGAGCAGACGGGACACCCCCAAATACGGTCTCATCTACCACGCGTCCCTGGTGGGACAAACCACCGCCAAAAACAAGGGCAAGATCTCCAGGATGCTGGCGGCCAAGACGGCCCTGGCTGTCCGCTACGACGCGCTGGGTGAAGACACCAACACCGATATGGGAGTGGAGAACAGGGCCAAGCTGGAGGCTCGGCTACGCCAACTTGAAGAGAAAGGGGTGTGTTTTGGGGTGAAGGGGAACAGATCTGGGGTATTTTTTTTGTTTTGTGTAAGCAGTGATGATAACGACATCATGTCACAGTCCTGAAATCTCCGTGTGGCCTTCTTGTCACTACCTCATCTGAGCTTAGACCAGACCAGCATGATGAAGTGTGTAAAGATTTGTTGAATGTTGTCAAGCTCTTTGCTTTCCGTTTCCTCTTCAGATGAGACACGTCAGCGGGTCTGGAAAAACCGTAGCTCGAACGGACAAGTACCAGCACAAGAGGTGAGGGCGAGTGCAGCTAGTGATGTGTGTCCAGGACGAACGTGTTGTGTCGATTTCAAAACGTCACTCTTTTACTGCTTATTTCCTTTAACAGCGATGTGAAGCTGTACGACCCGTCTGGTGACTCAACGCTTCCAACCGCCGCCAAGAAGAGAAAGATCGAGGAGGTGGAGGAGGCAGAGGAAGAAGACAAGCCCGTGGAGGTTAAAGCCAAGAAAATAAAGAAGGAAACGCCGACAGAAGGTGAGAGTAAAAACACAACCGCACGCAACCTTGTCTAATAAAATTAGCTAATGAAGCATTTTAAGATTTCTGTGAGGTTCCACTGACTCAAAGGAAACCAGACAGTCCTGATCTAGTCTGTGCTAAGTTTTGAAATGAATATGAATCCGGACACTTTGCTCACAGAAGCTGAAGAGGCAGCTGCAGAAGAAACGGAGACGCCCAAGAAGAAGAAGAAAAAGAAGTACGAGAAACAGCAGCAAGAGGAGGAAGTTGAGGCCGGTCCTTCGGAAGAGGTGAGGGCTGAGGTTTGTTCGATCTCTTCCGTAATTCCTTCTCATTTTATTTGTAACGCATTTAATTTTTTTTTTTTTTTTAAACAGACAACGGAGAAGAAGAAGAAAAAGAAAGAAAAGAAGGTGGAGGAGCCCAAGGAGGAGGAAGAGGAGGCAGCAATCAGTCCCACAGAAGAGGTATCGTGTCTATGCTAATGGATCCTCTCACTGTTATTCATGATTTAAATCATTTAACTGCTTGCTTATTTGTACTGTTTTTTTTTTTTTCTTCTTTCTTTTATTTCCAGACTACAGAGAAGAAGAAGAAAAAGAAGAAAAAAGTGAAAGAGGAGCAAGAATGAAATTCCCCCATCGTTAACAATCTTTATTGTAAATGAATTTTTACACATTTTTGGACTTGTAGGTTAGTCATGTGTTGGTCACATGACCGTGTGCCAGACCAGTTTCTCACTGGTATCATAAAGGACTGTTTATTTTTTAAAGAAAGTTTGTTTTCATGTAATCTAATTTTCTGGAAACATTTGTTTTTCATGAATAATCTTCTCATTTAGGATCATGTTTTTTTCCCCTATAAAACGTTTGCATATTCTACTTTGGAAGAAAATGAGAGCGTACCTTACTTTGTGCATTATATCATAAAAATGAGGTGTCAAAAGAAATGTCCACTGTGAGACTGACCTTGTTTATTATATCCATATTTTCTCATGCTGTTGCCTCTTTCATTGACTGAAATTTGACTGGACAAACCCTCAGTGTCATCACCTGTAGGTTTTTTGCAGAGTGCTTCTGAAGCTCAGCTATGGGCGCTCTGGTTGTCACCATCCTGGCAGGAGCTGCTTCGCTGAACAAAGCTTGGTTGTTTGGGACCTTCATAACTAACTCCGTTATCACATTAAAGCTATTGAGCTTAGCTTTACCGCAGCTAAACTGATATGGTGGTTAATGTTTATTTATATGACTTAAAATCAAGTGCCTTAGTAATCACCCGTACCCTACACGTCATGCTGGGCCGATTCCATTAAAAAAAATAATAATAAAATTTATGGTAACGATTTCAGCTAGCTTGTTAGCTAAAGTGATGCATAGCAGACAGCTTGTGGTTTGACACCCGCAATACAGCTGTCACTCATACAGGCTATGTCTCTAACTATGCATCGATTTATGGCTTAATGCAACTTTAACTGATGAGTTGCAGAAAAATTCACCCCCTGTACACTTATGAATGAGAAATCATGACGGGATGTAAATGCGTTCATTGCTTTTGTAAAGTTGGATATTTTAACAGGGGGATTGACTAACTTTTGAACCCAGCTCCTACTGGTAATTTGAGGAACTGCACATTTTGGCAGGTTGGCTAAAGTTTTCAGAACCGCAGGTTCACTTTGTTACATACATTAGGGAGAGGAATCATTAGAAACTACCAATACAAATATTTGTTTCCATAATATCTAGGTAATTTTATAAGTATGATGCTTTTATAGATATCCTGATTAGATTTTTTTTTTTTCCTGTAAAATCTTAGGAAATAATTTACTCCTCCCATACATGATGCTGCAATAGTTTGAAGTGCACCACCTGTAAGATCAAACACCAACCACCTTAAATGCAAACGTATAAATTAAAAATAAGTTCAATAACAATTTGAGTCAGTGTGGTGATGGATGAATTGATATGTAACTGTATTGATTTTACCCCGATCACTAGTGTACATATAACTTTTTTAAAACTAATGATGAAAAAGTGTCTGCTTTTTCTTCCCACTGTTCGACGATTTTCATGGACCACCTTGTTAAATGACGCTGTTGTCTATGATGTAGGTCTACATTCTGGGTGTTTTGGGTACATACAAAGGGGTTCTCCCACGTTTCCTCCTCCAGCTTCAGTCTATAAATTCAGTAAGCTATCAGGACATTCTGGTCCTAATGATGCAGAGATAGAGGTGCTATTTTAATAAGCTGAACACTTGAGAAAGCAACTGGGATTCACTACTGAGTAGCGGCGTATTTTGTGGCTTTCTAGTAGATGGTTGTTTTTTTTTACAAAAAAAAGTTCATTCGAGCATTTAATTTCTCAGACATTTACATATATTTGATTTATAGGAAGACAGTGGAAAACAGTGTTCTTGGATGATGGACCCAAACTCTAACCTTAATTGGTTTCGCTCTCGTTCTCTTGGTCTGTAACCTCTGCCTTAGTGAAACAATTCTTTCCTTACACATGAGCGTGAAGGCTTTTATCAGATAGTTCAGCAGATTTATAGGGCTAGCCTTGACCCGCTCACTGTGCTGTACTGTTCCCTGTGGACCCGTGCCCATGTTATGCAAGAAAGACCTGATCCTTTTGGATGGGAACATCACAGGATGCTTATTATAACTGAGCTGAATGCTGGTGATCCATTTGTTTTCCCATGACACATGAAAGCAGGAATCTGCACATTTACACTTTTTTTTTGTTTTGGACTATCTCGACTCTCGAACCTTAGCAACTGTGAATTATTAGTGAGGACGTGTGTTCGAAGTGAGCTGTCCTGGAGTTCATGTGAAATCCTAAAGCAGGGAACTTGATTAAGAGCACATCAACTCATGGGTCCTCCTCCTCTCATTCGGTTGCCAAGCGTTCCCCATAACAACCCTCCCTGTCTACTAATCAAGACGTTCATTCACTCCCGTTTAGTACTAGACACGCAAATTAAAGACGGGGGGAAAAACATGGTGGGGAGGGGATGGGGGATTGCAGATGGCTGAAATGAGGCTTGCTTCAAAAGAATTTTGGAAAAAAAGGAACATTTACGGGTGAAATACGTCTTATTTACTTGGACACACCATGCAACCGGATAACAGTCCACAGTGCAAATCTAGAGCAAGGAAGTGTCCAGAAGTAGGTTTTGTTTGGTACCAGGGTGTGTTATTGTGCTTAAATGTGAAGATAGGAGTGATACAGGTTGTTAGGGTGGATTCAAGTGAGGGGTATATCAGACACAAAAATCTCAATCTTCAATTCAGTTAATTTAATTTAGAAACAAAATAGAATCATTTGCATTGAATAAAAGTGGAATAAACTAGGCTTGTGCCCTAGACCACTTAAATCGGATCAGAATTCACCCCATTATTGCTTTAAGAGTGATTAGAGACATCTAGATCAGTTCTGTCTGCTTGGGCCTCGGCTGTGCTGCTGGGCGTACGACACTCCTCCTGACTGGGGTTTGCTCCCGTTAGTCGCTCGCCAATGTTCCCACAGTACAGCAGAGAACGCATCGGCCACTTCTGCGAAAAAGATGGGGATAAAAACAAGGACAGACTTGGAATACAGCATAGCTTTTATTCTAATCCTGCGTTAAGACAGGTATCCTGTTTATTTATTTATTTATTCGTCCTTTATTTTGGGCAGGATGATGTAGTGTCCAGAGTTCATTTCAGGAATAATCTATTGGTGTATATATTTTTTTAGAAACGCACTGTAAATCTACATGGACATAAGGTTACCTGCTGCACCACCTGCTATTACTTTATAATTTTCAAAAATTTCAAATTCAAATTTTATTTGTCACATACACAGTCATACACAGTACGAAATGCAGTGAAATGCTTAGTACGAC
>JAQQZT010000037.1:33263946-33279965 GCA_030068275.1 Clarias platycephalus | reverse complement strand
AGTGACCTTAGAAATGTAAAATAAAGACTTATATGTAAAAATATGAATAAAAAGAAAAAGAAATACTAAAGAAAATATATTTAACTATTAAAATAAACTGTACAGATAAGGGCATGATAGAAAAATATTACAAAATATATAAATATATATATATAATAAATAAAGATGACAGGTTTTACCAGTAAACCACGGACAAGTTGGTTTCTCAAAATGTGGCCCTCAGTCAACTATTGGCAGGTAAAAGTACTACAGGTGGACCGACAGGGTTATTCATAACAAATAAATAATTGTAATTTTCAGTTTTATAATTTGGTTTAAAATCCTTATAAAATGTTTCTGATTAAGGTTTTATATTTAAAACGTAACCAAAACTATTCAAACAAAGTCATTGGATTTAATCAATATGATATTTTTCATTTACTGTGTCTTAGTCCCGTGTGTTGGTCAGGGTTGTGATTTAGGGTTCAGAAGATCCACAGAAGATTTTCATACAAATGTCTAAAATTGTCATTTTAAAATAATTATGTATTTCATTTATAATAATCACATCATATATTAATAATAATATTAAATAAATATGCCCATATTCAAGATATTTACACTTGCTAAGGTATTACAAGAGATTTTTTTTCAGTGAAAGTTAAGTGACAAAACAAGCTAATAATTCATGACATTTTGAAACAGTAAAATCTAGAAAAAACTAAAATGAAAACTAAGGGGGAAAAGATAACGTCAGATACGGTAGTGTCATGTCTAATTGTTTAAAAAACATAAGGGGATGCAAACTTCTGCATTGATATGTAGGTTTGTCTAATAAAGTGGACATCAAAAATTGTGGTTCAAAAAACAGATTCAAACATATTTTATATGTGAATTTTTGTATACTTTTGAATATTGAAAATATATTATACATATATATAATATAAAAATTTACAATATATTGTGTGTATATATATACACATATATGCACACAATATATTGTAAATTTTTCAGCTTAAAGTTCTTAAAGCTTATATATATTTTTTTTTTCTTCCTTTTTTTCTTTTCTTTAAAAATTCATATTCTTATATAAAATTTTCCTGGAATATTCTGTTTTTTATTTAATTGTACTATGTAGTGCAAATTATTTCCTGCAGAGAAATCCCTCTTTTTTAGGTCACAGGCAGTTGGAAAAGCATTTCACGGCATATTATACTGTATATGCCTGTGTGTGACAATAAAACCTTTTACTTGATTTGAACTTAAAAAATTGAAGGAATAGGAAATGATTAAATGCAAAAAATATATATTTTTGCTCATACTTTTATACATTCACAAGAAACTAAGTACATATTTATAAAAAAATATTTAACATTTAAAAATAATAATAATAAACTCACACAGAACCATCGTCCACATTGCAATTACCAAACCAAAATTTTTAAACTTGTAAAAAGTTATTAAAAAAATAAATAAGGCAAAACAAAGCAAAAGCAGCCACCAAATAAGCTTTTGGGGCATATTAAAAAAAAAAAAAGTCATATCCATATAACAATTAATATATTACTGCTGAGTAAAACTCACCTTCACAGGGTGCAGGTAGCCTTCAGCTCTCTGCAGTGTTAGATGATCACACACCGCTCCTCCCTGGTCCTGGTCCAGCGTCTCAGTGAGGTGTGCGATGTAATTCGTGGCCAGGACCAGAACGTCCAGTTTGGAGAGCTTTGTGTCCGGAGGAACCGATGGCAAGGCAGCCTGGAGGCTCTGGAACGCCTGGCGCAGATTCCGCACTCGGCTCCTCTCCCTCGCTGCATTTTCAGGGGAATTTTGGTTCTTTGATGTTCTAGCGTGTACTCCAGGTCCTGATCTTGACTGAAAAAAATTGGGAAAAAGAAAAATTTACGATAAGAAACAAAGTAAAGAAATGTAGTAAATATCAAGATTTGAAAATTGCTTAGGCGTCATAATCAATCCAGCAAGACGTTTCTGTTGTTTCAAATAGTACATAGTGTAACCCGAGCATTGGCTGTTTTTTAGACTCACCCACTTCTTTGGCTCTCGGTGCACTGCCTGTCTCATGCATGGCTGTGTCCACCTCAGACTCTGATGTCTCCCTCCCATCCCTCCCTGCTCCCCAGCCAAAGCCTCCTCCAGCGTCGTGTCTGCCATGGGAATGACCAGAGAGCACACTGTACCAGTGTCTCTCGCTCACTGTGGCAGAGCCCGGGTCTAAGGGATGAGCTGTGTGACTGGGATTCACTCCTCTTCTCTGGCCAGAGGTTCGGCGTCCTCCACACCGAGCTCGGTCTTCCTCCCTTTGCCTTATCTGGTGAGGTAATATGGGGATCTTCAAGCAGCGTGTTATCTTCTGCCCTGCCTCCCCCAGGCACTCGCTGCCAAACGGACTGAGCTCAGGGGAGTTGCAGGGTGTCCTCCGGCGGAATGGAGGGGGGCTTGGGAAAAGCACCGAGTCCCTGCACAGCTGCAGCTCCATCCCAGAAGAAGCCTTGGCCTGATGACCTGTGCGGACAAAACGACCCAAAGGATGTAAACTAACTGAGGTGCCTGTGTCCAAATAATGCGAGGTTATGGGAAGTGTTAATCTTCATATGCTGAATTGTTTCATCCTAATGCATTTATAAGAGAGGGAATTGAGAAGCTAAAGTGACACTGTGGCCCTACATAGTAAATTTTTTAAATGTCCATCTTTTTATAAAAGCAGGAGGACAGAATGATAAATGCAACTTTGTCGTTTGGTCTTAATTATTATTTTTTCCTTTACTATTGAGGTGTGCGGAAGAGATCGAACCATATACCAGCTATAACTTGACATACTGTGGACACATGCCAGTTCAGTCATCTCCAAATGGCAGTAAAAATATTCACTTGATAAGAAGCCATTATAAATGAACAGCTCATAGGGATGGATCTTTGTCAGGTGGAAAAAATCCTTACAAAATTTGTGCAACTCCCGCTAAATGGATGCGAACAGAGATGTAAAAAGAAAGCAGGAAAATGGAACAAAGTTCTTGTTCTTGCACAACGACAGAAATAGGATAAGAACGGCTGATCTGCGCAAGAGGGTTTGGACAAAGCCCTGGAGAGGCCATGAAGACCTTATTTACAATTTCATATGCTTTCTGTTGAAATGACATGTGAAAATATTAATTATATGAATTATTTATGTGATCTCATACTCGTATCCACACCCACACCCCTTGAATTATTCCAAATATTTTGTAGTGTTGCAATCTTGACCTGAAAAGGAAGAATTTGGATTAAATGTCACGAATCAATACAAAACAGGCAAAATTATTTTTGCTAAATTATTTATAACATAAATAAAATCAATTTTGAAAAATGGAGACAAGCTGGAAACTCAGCAAAAGAATGCAGTGTCCATAGTGAAGCATGGTGGTGGTAGCATCATGTTGACTCTTGGGTGCAAAAAAAAAAAAAACAACCCAACACCAAAATTGTTAAGAAATACCATGAGTTCCAGATATTTAGACTACTGAAAAAAAAAAGTGTAGACAAGCCCAGGACAGGGTACATAATGTTATCTTGTTATTTAAACACTGTACATTACATGTCTAGTTAGTTATACTGTAAATAGGAGTTTTTTGTTCTTGCATGATTTTTATGATTTTCACATACAATTTGCAAGGCTTGTTTTCCATCATGCAGTATTTCTGACCAATGAATGAAAGAATTTTATGACTATATAGATTTTGTTTCTGCTGACAAACAATAAAATAAAAAAAGTGCTTCTAGTGCATTAATATCTTAAGTAACCTCAGACATCAATACAGCTAAAGAGAGAACATGGAGCTGCTTTGATTCAGCTAAATTATTTAAATGTCTTTTTTTACTCTATTTAGATTTTTTGGGGGAGAAAAAACAAAACCTAACAAGTTCCAAGTTTAAATATAATACAAGCAAGTTGTTGCACAATAGCCCTCTGAGAGCTATTCTAATATTAAAGTCTGAACAAGAGCAAATGGCAGAATATAAATTGTACAATATTGAAACAATGAATTCTAAGAAAAATCTGATAAAATGAAGTTGACCTGTGGCTAACTTACTAAAAATAATACTGACGTTACAAGCTAGCTAATGTGAGTAAGTTACGTTTCAAACCCTACACACCTCTCAACCATGTTTCTTTCTTTCTATCTTACTATCTTTATATTGACATTTTTGTCTTGTTTAATATCGGGCCGTTTCTCATTCCCACGCCTTAGTAAGTCGTGACCACGCATTAAACTATCTAATTCCCATGCCTCAGAAAGTCATGGCCACAACATAGTATCTCATTCCCACGCCTTAGTAAGTCGTGGCCACCGAATGTTTTTTCCCCTCAATTATCATCAAAAGTGGTCCGTAGTTTAATGGTGTGTAGTGTAGAAATAAACCAAACTAAGCACAAAAAAGCTACATGTATCAGTAATTAGAGCTCGACGGTGTGATAAGTGTGAAAGCAAAGAACTAGTGATGGAATCATTCATGAACGATTCGTCTTTTTGAACGAATCTTTAACGTGACTCAGAAGAATGAGCAGTCTCGGAAAGTGATTCGTTCATTTTCTACTGGGCGCACATGCGCAAATCATCGCGAAACACCTGTAGGTTATGTACAGGAAACGGAATTGAGCGATTCTTTCTCAATGACTCTTCTACTCCGAGTCATTCGTTCTTTTGTCACGTGACTCCCATAGACGCTATGCAGTGCAATAGATTCAAAAGAACGAAGGACACAGACTGGAAGATATGAGAGGTGAGCTACTCATTCTGTTTATTATAATACGTCCTTAACTGCATTGTAATATTTTCATTACTAGAACTATAGACAAAAACATATTGGGGGTCTTTTTATTGAAAATGCTACATTTTATTTAATTTCTTATCAAAAGAACGAAATGAACTAAATGACTCAAAAAAGGATTCCTTCATTTTGATGAACGAGATTCAAAGAACCGACTCACAAAAAGAAATTTTAAAGAGTATGTGAGGAAGATGAATCGGGCATTATGAATCGCACATCCAGTTGCGCGATCCGTTGCTCTGTGATCGACTGCCTAGGTCTTGTTCCACACTCAGCACCACATGGTTACCGGAGTCTCCACTACCATACTCTTAACTACATGGGAATATTTACTCATTTAACGAAGTAACTGTGCGGTCCGTCTGTAAAAACACAACAATGTCACAAGTTCAGGCGAGGTTTTTCACCGAAAACAAAAAGTGAGTATGTTTGTTTTAGTGTACCATAACTATTGTAAGCTTAGTTAGCATGGTTAGCTCTGTGTAGCTCAGGTGTCCTCGCGCTCATAATTTAACATAATTAAACTTCCGTCGTTGTTATACCCTCAGTAATGGTACAGCTTGTAAATTAATCTGATAAATGTTGTAGCGCGAGACTCTCCTGCAGTGACTTGAAGCCTCTCGAGCATATGACGTCACAGAAGTTATAGAGCATCCTCCCAAATCAGTTTACACTTAATATTGTGTCCCAAAGCAGGAAAACAGTGTAGATACCCGATACATTGCAAAGCAAATGTGCTTAGATGCCAACAGACACTTCATGCATTCATTTCTTATGGTTTAAGTGACTGTGTGTTAGTGCAGCCTGATTCTCACCCCCTTAAATTCCCACATGTTTAGTATTTAAATCTTGAACTGAAATGCAATGTGTTATGGATAATATGTCATGTCACAATATGTTATACACAATATTATTCAGGGATTGAATTGAGTGTGTGTTGGTAGGTTTGCTGTAGACGATGTACCATTCTCCATCCCGGCTGCCTCTGAGGTCACACACCTGAGCGATGTGATTAACAAACTCTTGGAGGCCAAGGACGGTGAGCAACTGACAATCCATCCTGGAATTCGGTTTACCATAATTGTAGTTCATCAATCAAAGTTCATGTTTCAGATTGATAGATATATATATACACACATGAGGGGCGTTCAAGTCAAACCAGGACTTTTGACTGCACCGAATAACAAAACACAGTTACAATAGTTTAAAACTCCCTTTATTTCTCCATACAATCCCCTGCTACACCAATGCACTTATCCCAGTGTTTCACTAATGTTTGGACACCATCATGGTAGAACGTGTTAATACGTCGGAGCCATCATCAACTGTCTGCTTCGTGTCTGAAATGCTGGCCTCCCAGGTAACGCTTTAATGAACAAAACCGTACGAGGTATGTGGCGCTAACTCCCAGCCGAGTTCCTGTAAAGTGCAAGTGGTTTTGTTGAATGATTGTGTGTACAGTTCCCACAGACAGATGCGTCTCTTGACGACAAGTTTATTTTTTTAAGGATCAGGCGTTCCACTCGCTGAATATTCAAGGAAACGACTGCAGTGGGCTCCGAGCCACCTCGGCCAGATGTACAGTCTTTTTAAAAACTTTCTAACGTTTTACTGCGGCTAAGAATCTCATGACCGTGAATCTGATTCTCAGCTTCAGTCACCAGAAAGTCCCGGTTTGACTTGAACATCCCTCACTGACCGAGAAAGAAGAATATTTAATCATTATAAAACACCTCAGAACATGCTGTTATCATGTCTAAAATAATCCACTTTGCAGTCCTAACACTAACGCACCCTGGAATGTTGGTTATCTTCTTGTAACAGCACGTCTCTAAGTGTTCTATTGTTTACTTATTTGAGGCTTTGACTTTGACAGCCGATCACAAACATGTGGAGTTTGACTTCCTGGTCCGAAGCCAGTTCCTGCGCTCTTCACTGGACACTCACATGGAGACGGAGAACATCTCGACGGTACCAAGCGCACATTTTTTACTGTAGGCATAAATGTCTAAGACAGCTGATGTTAAGAATGTCCTTATGTATTTGCCCTAAGAGTGTATCGCTCTCTGTGTGCGTGGTGTAGGAAGAAGTCGTAGAGATCGAATATGTGGAGAAGTTCAACGCGCCGCAGCCGGAGGAGTGCATCATGCACGACGACTGGATCAGCTCAGTCGAAGCAGACTCTGAATGGTGAGAGATACTGTATATATAGACGTCTAAATTGTAAGTGCACCTTTGGAGAAAGCTTTTGTAATGGATGTTTTTAATGGGTGTGTTTAATGTGTTAAAGGATCCTTACAGGGTCGTACGATAAGACAGCGCGGATCTGGTCTCTCGAGGGGAAGGCGATGATGACCATCGCTGGACACACAGAAGTGGTGAAGGATGTGGCCTGGATAAAAAGAGGTGATACGAAAGTTTTTTTAAAAATTATTATTTACTTATTTTATTTCTCACAAACAGAGTAAAATCATATTGCATATCATAAGACTAAGGTTATGATTATTGCAGAAGGATTAACTTCACTGCTGCTGACCGCGTCGATGGACCAAACGGTGCTGCTGTGGGAGTGGAACTCCGAGAAGAACAAGCTGAAGGCCCGTCACTGCTGCCGTGGACACGCCGGGAGTGTGGACACCATCAGCGTCGACCCCACGCGCACTAAGGTGCAATATGTGTGCGAATATACAGTATACATATGTTTACGGCGACCAGGTACTACAATTCAGTTTACTTGAATGAAATAGATTTCTATAACGAGATCATTTTCTTTCATCTCAGTTTTGCAGCGGTTCCTGGGACAAAATGCTGAAGCTCTGGTCAGCAGGTAAGATGAATAAGAGACACGTGGAGTGTATCGTACTGTACAGTCAGTGCTTTTTTTGGGGGGGGGAAAAAAAAACAAACAAACCATCTGTTCCTCTTCCAGTTCCTACAGAAGAGGAGGACGAGGTGGAGGAACCCAACAGGCCACGGAAAAAACAGAAAACTGAGCAGCTCGGTCTGACCAGAGTAAGAATGGGAGTCACCAGAGACCGCCTGATACGATATTATTGCGATACTTGGGTGCCGATTTGATTTGTATTGCGATTCTGAAAGTATCGCAATCTTATATACATCATTATTCAATATTACATATTTTTTCCGTTTACAATTCTAAATAAATTTAGAAAATAATTTTCCTTTACCACACAGGGTGTTGTGCTGCCCGCCAGGATGTGAATAGTTTACAGCTGCCACCTGCAGGATTATAGAGGAATTGCACAATTTTATCACTTCAAATGAGTTTGTAAATAATAAATAAAAAACGTATTTTAAAGAAAGCGGTTTTGAAGTCAGTGTAGATATACGTGAATTGCCACAGAGAGGAATATTGATGCCTCACTGAATCAAGCTTTCTCCCATCCCTAGTGGTCACGCTTTCATGCACAATTCCAAACACCTATTTATAAAAGTCTAGGCAGAAATGCTACAGATTTTGAAAAAGACCAGAAGAGACGAGAATAGAAGATCGAATGGACGAGAGAAAAATATTGAGAGACACGCGCAGATGGTGGTCTGCGGATTCATAAAATTTTTTTTTTTTTAAAGATTTGTTTGTAATTAGGGATGGGAATCACTAGGGACCACCCGATACGATATTACATCGCAATACCTAGGTGTCGAATTGATTTGTGTTGCTATTCTGTTATTTTATATATGCAGTAGTGATGTGTCTGATTCTGTGATTTTCTGTCATTTTCTACCAGATGCACATGTGCAAAGCATCGCAAAAACCTGCCTAGGTTATGCACAGGAAACAGAAATGAGTAGTTACCTCTCGAAGGCTTCTGGTCCGAATCATTCGTTCTTTTGTCACCTGACTCCAATAGACGTTAATAGCTGAATGCTGCTCATTCTGTTTATTATAATATTTTCATTACTGAAACTTTAGCCAACGTGTTGGGGGTCTGTTTATTCAAAATGAACATTTTATTTTATTTCTGATCAAAAGAACTAAATTAACTAAATAACTCAAAAGAAGATTCGTTCATTTTGATGATTGAGATTCAAAGAAGCGAGTCACTAAAATGATCCAAACTTCCCATCACTATTATACAGGATGCTGTTCTCCCAGCTAATGTGTGAACTGTTAAGGCGTACACCCCCTGCAGGATTTCTAGAGGAACTGCAGCATTTTATCCCCTCAAATGCAAATGAATATGAATTTCAAAAGTCAGCGTGTCGACACATGAATTGCCACAGAAGTATTGCGATATGTAATTTAATCGATTTTTCTCAGTTTTTTTTGTCTTTTTAACTCTACTGAGGCAGTGTGCGTTATTTTCACTCACTAGGCATTTTAAAGATAAAGTTGTAAACATCTATTTTGGAATTTTTTTTTTATCTGTTTATCAGGGATCGATTAAAGCGCATGCTCTCTCTTTCTATTGTCTCTGTTTAGACTCCTGTGATGACTCTGTCTGGACACACGGAGGCCGTCTCGAGCGTCCTATGGACGGATGCGGAGGAGCTGTGCAGTGCGTCGTGGGACCACACCATGCGACTCTGGGACGCTGAGACGGGAGAGCAGAAAAGCACACTGGTGAGGAAGAGACGCCAGAATGATCCTGACTCGAAAGTCTCAACACAAGAGCGTGCTCTCTGATTAATAAGGCTGATTACTGCGGTGTATTGTGAGCGAGTGTGCTGTGGTGATTAGTGCGGTGTAGTGTAAGTGAGTGTGTCGTGGTGATTGTGTTGTAGACGGGGAGTAAGGTGTTTAACTGCGTCTCGTACTCGCCGGTGTGTCGTCGTCTGGCCTCAGGGAGCACCGACAGGCACGTCCGTCTGTGGGACCCGCGCTCGAAAGGTGAGCAACACACACACAATACACACCCACTAAACAGAAAAACACATCACACAACATGCATATCTAATACATACATAATATACACTCATTCAAGCACAATATAAGCACACATTGCTATGAATGAGTACACAGACTCTCTCTCTCTCTCTCTCTCTCTCTCTCTCACACACTTCCTCTCTCTCTGTCTCTGCCTCAGATGGCTCTCTGGTCCTGCTGTCTCTGACGTCACACACAGGTTGGGTAACAGCAGTCAGGTGGTCTCCCTCCCACGAACAGCAGCTCATCTCCGGCTCACTGGACAACCTGGTCAAACTCTGGGATACAAGAAGGTGTGTGGGACATTTTTGTCTTTTTTTCTTTCTTTTTCTTTTCCTCTCTACTGTTTGTTGTGATACCTGAGCGCATCCCTGTGTTCCTGTTGTTTCTGCAGCTATAAGGCTCCTCTGTACGATCTGGCGGCCCACGAGGACAAAGTACTGTGTGCTGATTGGACAGACAGCGGGGTGCGTGTCCCATTTAGCAGCTGATGCCTTGTGTTCTCTTTCTAACCCCCGAGGTTTTGTCTGAATTTGTTTTCTTTTCTCTCTCTTTTCTTCTGTAGCTGATTTTAAGCGGAGGCGCCGACAACAAGCTGTACACGTACAGATACTCGGGGTGTGTGACTGACGCCGGGGCGTAACGATCGCTCCCGCGCGAGCCGAGTCCTGCGTCTCGCTATGTGAATAAACCGTCTCACGTCCTCTAAGCTGGACTCCCTTTTATTGCTCCTGTTTATCCACAGTTTAATGCTGTTCTGTTCGTCCGTTTTCTTCTATATTCTAATTAAATGTAAAGAAGCCCTTGGCTGATTTAATACAGATTTACTGCCACCTCAAACCAACTGTCTGGTATTTATTTATTTCTCGCTGTCTGTACACGTAGTTTATTCGTTTGCAAACAAAACATTATGGGTTTCTGCGGATTAGTAAAATCCTTTAATTGTTAAGAAATAATGTCATTTTAAATATTTCAAAGGACTACAAACTATACTGTATATCTGTAATGAATATAATTGTGTGCGAAAGTTTGTACACCCCCAAATAGTGTAGTGCAGTGTGTTCAATTTGCTTTTCCTCACAAGTAAAAAAAAACAAAACAAAGAAAAAAAATCTAATTGTGTACACATTAATATATCACATTAATAGTTTCAATTATTTCAAATGTGACATAAAGGGATCATAAAAACTGAAGTGCTCTGTAATATCCAACCTGTCAAAAATGTAAATAAAATCAATCAGTGAAATAGTGATTTTAACAGCCTTATTTCGACACCTAGTAGATCAAACAGTGAGTCGTTTAAACTTTCAGTTCAGTTCCAGTGTTTAATCATCTCCCTTCTGTCATTAAATGCTGAGTTGCAGTTCCGCTTTTAACCGCTAGACGGAGACACAGTTTAATTTCTATAAATGCTTGTATACAGTAGTTGGTTAAAATTAAATAAAATGTATTTTAGCATATTGCCGATATACATGAAAAAATGCTTGTATAGTTGGTTAAAATTTGTTCCATCAGATTGCCTGCTGAACAAAAGGATATAAGACACTCTTTATTGCGCAATCTCCAAACATTGATATAAAAATTAGAACAGTAATATATATTAGATTCTTATTTTGTGTAGCACTTCCGCTTTTAACCGCTAGACGGAGACACATCTTAAGTTTAATTTCTAATAATTTCATATAATGCTTGTACAGTCTGTATAGTTGGCTAAAATAAAATAAAAATTATTTTAACATATTGCCTGATGAAAAAAAGGATGTAAGACACTCTACAGTATATTTCACAATTTTTTTTAAAGATACTGAGTTGCAGTACCGCTTTTAAACACTAGACGGAGTTTAAAGTTTTATTTCAAATAATTATGCTTTTGTAGTTTTTATAGTTGGGTGAATTGGAATTATTTTTTTTTAAACATATTGCCCGTATGTAAGACACTCTATATTGCACAATCACTAAGCCTTGATATAATAATTAAAACATAGTAATGCAAAAAAAAAAAAGAAGAAGAATAAATAAATAAAAACTGAAAGAGTTATTCATCTGTCTTCCGTCACTAAAACTTTCAAATATACATATTTATAAATTAGATTTGTTTTACTTCAGCACACACCAGGCTTCTTGTTCTGCATTAACCACAAGATGCAGGTTAGATTTAGTTTCTGATAATTTTATCATTAATATCTTAAGCTTAATTTCTTCAGTTTAATATACATTATATATAAAATGCTTGTATAGTTTGTATAGTTGATGAACATGAAATAAAATGTAGTTCATCATATGGCCTGCTTAAAAGGATAGACATTTTTTTCTATATTGTAAATCTCTAAGCCTTGATATGAATATTAAAACATAGCAATGCAAACAAAAAAAATCAGCTCTGAGCTGTAAGGGTTAATCATCTACCTTTTGTCAATAAATCTTTAAATTATTATTTTTTCCAGCACACACCAGACTTATTATCGTTATCTGGCACTGGGTTGCAATTCCACTTTCAACCACTAGATGTCAGCTATAGCTTCTAGGAATGATTATTTACATTACGTTTTGTGAAAATGTTATAATAGTTTATTTGATTTTACACATATGCATGTATGGTTTTTATAATTATATATATATATATATATATTTAATAATATCTTATTTTTTAAAATACGCACACGTTTTGTGTTGTCTGGCGTTTACATGCAGTTACGCTTTTAGCCACTAGGCGGAGATGCGCAGTTAGAATGCGGTTTGAGTTTCCATCCTCACTCATAGAAGAAGAAGAGCTCCGTCAATATGGCGGACGCCCATCGCGCGCAGTGTTAAATGTCCAGTCTAGTTGTGTGTTATTTTCCTGTAGCACGTTTCAAATGATCACTGTGTTTGTATAAATCGTTTTCCTTTTATATAGTGAGCGATATGGGGAAAAAGGAGAAGGGTGACCGAGGTAACTATGGTATTTGTTTAATTATGAGCTTGGGCTGAATCTTAAATCACTGGTTTTGGATGTTTAATGAGTAAAACTTCAGCTTTTGGTAGGAATTAGTTTTCATGACTCATGCTCAACTCAGTGTATATCAAATTCTGGACATGTTACATTCTTACTTTTTACATTTCTAACTATATATTATCTCCTCCTCAGTACCTATATACATGGTGGTATCAAAAAGTTTTGAGATTAGCTCTGTTTACAGGCACTAGGTGTTTTCTCACTGTACGTCCTCCACCAGACGCCTTAAATCCTGGCAGTAGAATTCACTATTAACACCATTCATTATCCCTGGGGGCGGATTCTCGATGCACGATGCCGCAAATGTGGAAAAAGACGATGAGCATGCACTCTGTCGAGCCGTAGACCTGTCTCGCCTTGTTCGGTCATGGAGATGATGATGGGCTCTTCCACTGTGAAGACTGCTGCTTCGTACCCGTACACCCAAGTTTCATCACCGGTAATGATCCTCGACGTGAAGGACGGGTCATCCACGACAATCTGACGGAGGTCTTGGCGGACTTTGTGGCGATGTTCTTCTGCTCCTGGATCAGCAGCCTGGGGACGAATTTGCCAGCAACACGTTGTCAGTTCAAATCACACGTGAGGATCTGACAACGGCAGCACCCTTGTGGATTGTTATCGATGATCATCGTGCACAAGTTGCTGAATGGTTTCGACATTTTCAAGATTTGAGCTCGAGCACTTCCTGATTTCTTCCGCTCTTGAAGTGCGTGTGCCGCTCAAAACACCCCGAACGACTCATTGTAGCATCGCTGGAAATTTGCCAAGACAGATTTGCTCAGTTTCACCCTGAATTTCATGTTCGCTCTTTGTTCTAACTTGTCGTCCATGATGGAATAGCAGACGTGGTCGGAATAGCACCAGCATTTTTGGCACGCTGACTTATGAAGGTCGGTGCTCTCCGTGACCGTGCGTTCAGTCTTGTGCTGCCATCTGTTAGTGTCTGTCGAAACAAAACACGTCTCGAAACTTTTCGGTAGCACACTGGAGAGTCAGTCGGGCTCCAGGCATTGTAAATTCACTCAGTTTTTATTGTGATTAATCAACTTGTGCTGATGCTGTTCTTATTGTCTGGTCTCATCTTAATTTCTTTTCAGAGAGAAAGTCAAAGAAACGCTATTATGAGGATGACGACGAGGACGAATCGGTCCCTGACACCGATTCACAGGAGGCCGTACCCTCGGCAGCCGGCAAGCAGGTCGATGAATCCAGCACCAAAGTGGATGAATATGGAGCTAAAGATTACAGACTACAGATGCAGCTGAAGACGGACAATTCCTCTCGGCCTCTGTGGGTGGTAAGAGAACCAAAAGCGTGCGATC
Organism: Clarias platycephalus; assembly: GCA_030068275.1. Taxonomy (NCBI): domain Eukaryota; kingdom Metazoa; phylum Chordata; class Actinopteri; order Siluriformes; family Clariidae; genus Clarias; species Clarias platycephalus. The sequence continues at coordinate 33,265,954 of JAQQZT010000037.1, read as the reverse complement.
TTAGAGAACGAGCTGTAGGTCTGCTGTCCGATCCCCCTCGGCTTTGAGTTTTTTACGCTGCTGCCGAGGCCAGAGTTACTCAAGTCTAACCCTAAACCTGGTCCTGGTCCAGACACTTTTTTTTGTAATCATCATATGTTTGGTTCAAGAGTGCTCTTTAAACGTGAAGTATAACGATAGCTCATATATATTGTCAGGCTCCTGATGGTCATATCTTCCTGGAGGCGTTCTCACCGGTCTATAAATACGCTCAGGACTTTCTGGTGGCCATCGCCGAGCCAGTGTGTCGGCCCATCCATGTGCACGAGTACAAACTGACCGCATACTCGCTCTATGCTGCTGTGAGCGTTGGCCTGCAGACTTCGGACATCATCGAGTACCTGCAGAAACTCAGCAAGACGTCCGTCCCTGATGGCATCGTCCAGTTCATAAAGGTACCAGTGACAGAAGAGATGTACTGGAGTTGCGTTTAGATGTAAATGAGAAGCGTTTAGCTTAGAAACTATAGTTTGTTTTGTGTTCTTGTTGCGATACAGTTGTGCACGGTGAGCTACGGGAAAGTCAAGCTGGTCCTGAAGCACAACAGGTGTGTGTGTGTGTGTGTGTGTTCCTCTATGATTCTCAGACGTATAATCTTTTTTTTTGTCTTGATGAAAAACAAGCCAGTACGAGTATTTTCTGCGGATATAATATTAAACGAATAGCTAATAAAGTCCAACGATAAAACGTGCCTAGGTATTTTGTGGAAAGCGCTTTCCCGGACGTGATCCAGCGGCTGCTGCAGGACCCCGTGATCCGAGACTGTCGTCTTCGCACCGCCGATGGAGAGGAGCCCGAGCTGATCACGGAGGTCATCTCTAACAAACCTGCAGTGAGTTCACAGCCTCACACGAACGCGCACACACACACGCACTCAATCAGGCATCAGGCAGCCAGATCGTTTTCAGGACGTCCTTCATCTTGTCCTGTACACGAATGTCCTGTTCCCTCAGATCTTGAAGACGCAGCAGGATAACGGCGGCGCGTCCACGTCACAGTCAGCGGATGGACAGCAGGGTAGTTCCCAGGTCCCTGAGGACATCTTCAGCTATTATGAACAGATGGATAAAGAGGAGGAAGAAGAGGAAGAGACGCAGACGGTCTCATTCGAGATCCGCCAGGTTTGAGGAGAGCGTGTAAAAGTGTTTATCACCACTGTAATTCCTTCAAATTCACAAACGAGGGTTAGGTTTTAAACTGCACTGTGGTGTGACATTAGTTCTGATAATAGCCGTGTACTGAGTCCTCGCTTGTTCTGTCTCAGGAGATGATCGAGGAGCTGCAGAAGCGTTGTATCCAGCTGGAGTACCCTCTGTTAGCCGAGTACGACTTCCGCAACGACACGGTCAACCCCGACATCAACATGGACCTGAAGCCCACCGCCGTGCTCAGGCCGTACCAGGAAAAGAGCCTGCGCAAGATGTTCGGCAACGGTCGAGCGCGCTCCGGCGTCATCGTCCTGCCGTGCGGTAATCAATCCCCGTCCGTTAAACAATCCCCGTCCGTTAAACAATTCCTGTCCGTTTTCGTTATACAGTTATTCTATATACAGTTGAGTGGAGAAGTTTGTACCCAAACTTTAACCTGAGGCATTTTCTTAGCTGCCTTAATGTTAAAACTATTTCACCAACATCAAACTTTGATTTCAATCCTTAACCAGAAATATCTATCGCCAAACAAGACTCTTTAGCTTTGATTACGGCACAGAATGTGGTGGCCAGTTCATGTATGAAAAAACGATTCCTCGTGCTCCCAGAACTACTCTTTAACAATCTGAGTCCTGGAATAAACTCCATTCCATCAGGGATGGGAAAACCTCCATAGATGTGACAACCTGGTGGACATTCAGGTCATCAGCTGACTTTATTGTGACTTTTATTGCCACATAACGCTGCTGAGTCTAGACCTGAGCGACTGATCAACCCCAGATCATAACACTGCCTCCAGAGGGCTTGTACAGTGGACACTA
>JAQQZT010000037.1:33197730-33208641 GCA_030068275.1 Clarias platycephalus | reverse complement strand
CGATTCCCGGCCAGGCTTGATTCCCGTCTCTGCGTGCATGGAGTTTGCATGTTCTCCCCGTGCTTGGTGGGTTTCCTTCCAAAGATCTACAGATTAGGCTAATGGGTGTTCCCAAACTGCCCGTGTGTGTGTGTGTGTCCTGCGATGGATTGGCCCCCTGACCAGGGTGTATCCTGCCTCGTTCTCTAACGAGGGATAGGCTCCTGGGATAGGCTCCAGGCCCCTTGCGACCCTGAAAACAGAATAAAGCGGTATAGACGATGAGTGATTGAATGGATGAATCAATGTTTGTGAGAGTGGGCTGAAATTCCTGACGGTTCTTGGTCTCTCAACTCCGTGACATCACATACCTTAATGTTTAATGTTTATTAATATTTAAATCCAGACAGAGGTGGAAGGTAATTTACTTCATTATTGACACAATTCAATTTTATTTATATAGCGCTTTTAACAATGGTCAAAGAGGCTTCACAAAAATGAAAAATGTTCTATCACTCCATGGTAGAGAGTGTTGTGTTCTTTGCTGCTGTGTGCTGGGGCACTGGGGTGAAGACAGCAGATGCAAACAGGTTGAACAAGCTGATTAAAAAGGCTGGTGCTGTCCTGGGTGTCAGTCTGGAGAACCTGGCAGAGGTGACTGAGAGGAGAATGCTAAAAAAGCTTCTCGGTATCATATTGCTGCGTGTGCTCCGATGGCCCATCAAGGAGGCATCATGGTCCTTGATGGGCCATCGGAGCACACGCAGCAATAGACTCATCACCTCTAATTGCAGAACTGACCGTCACAGGAACTCCTTCCTACCTGTGGCAATAAGACTGTACATCTCTTCACTGCTCTGTAGGTGATTTGTCAGGATTAATAATAATATTAATACTAATGTTACTTTGTCCTCAGTCAAATCGTGCAATATTCACATATGTATGTAATTGAATGTTTGTTTCATCCCACTATTACATACTTCTACTCTCTTTATTCATTGTCACTTTTCAGAACCACTCGCAATAAGTTATATTATTGTATTTTATTGGATCTATTTTGCACTATTCTTATCTATTTAACTTGGACCTTATAATTTGCACAATGCTAATATTTGCACTGATGTATATACACCTCTTCTAGTAGATGCTAAACTACCTAGACGCTCGGCGTCAAAACAAGACGTTTTTCAAGTCAAAATTTATTAAAAATCTTTGCTCATCTTGCGGAACGCTCGCAAACCGCGTTACTCGTAATCCGAGGTTTCACTGTGTATATAAAATTATAATTTCTAAAAAAATATATATATATCGGACATTACAACTGAAACAGTTACTCAGTCGTCTTATTTACTCTTACTAGAGTAATATTTTGGATGACTACTTTTTACTTCTACTTGAGTAATATTATTTTGAACTACAGCTACTCTTACTTGAGCACATTTTAAGGCTACTCTACCCACCTCTGTCTGGGACGGGCAGAGCTGGTGACTGACAGTTAGAGATTGACAGAGTAATTAACAGGGGTGAAATTAGTTTTACTGTACATTCTTATTGATACTATGAGAATAAACCATGTAGGTGGCGGACAGCCCTGTAAATCTCATGCGTTTCTCTTTATATTTCCACTTATCTCCACCTGGTTTTGGATGTGTGTTTTGTCAGGCAGCTGCTCTCTTCTCAGTACTGAAGACCGTACAGACCTGCGATCACCCAGGCTGCAGATGACAGTTAGAGGATTTATCGATTGTTTGAACACCCGTGACATGGAGTGATACATACAGTATAGTTAAATGTCCCACTGTTGTTATGCTCTATATCAGCACTCATGAACAGCTTCTCATCCAATCAGATTACTCGGTCCGATTACTGATTAAATAATAAACTGAGTCATTTTAGAGGAATGTTTTTTTTCAGTTAGAATACCCATGATCCCTGTTAATCCACTGCATCTGTTCATAAATACCACCAATCCAAAAATGTCCTAGATGAAAAATCGCCAGCTTTATTATGAACCACATTCCAGAGATTAATAAGTGAAATACCTGCTAGATCAATTTTTTTTTTTTATGTACACATAAAGTTCTGCAGGAAGAAGCTGCAATCATGAGGCCACTCCAAACTGACAATTATAAAGATCTTTCCATAAACAACACTGACTTTAATGAACTTCAGTAATGGATTTCAGTAAACATTTTTTTTCTTTTTTTGGCCTGCCATGAACTGGATGATTTCTAAATAAGAAGTCTAATGTAAAAAATAACCATGAGACTGAGGCGGCAGTGCGAACTACCATCGTTTATCTGAGCCTTTACGCTAAGCAGCTCTGTTTTCTTTTTTTTTTTCTCCTCTGATTTGTTTTCTATCATGGCAAAAATATTATGTACAACTTTCAAATGATACAGAATAATACATTTAAAATTCTTAGTTACATTAAAGGTACAATGATGAGCATCGTGACTATTGTGGTATTGCACAACTTGGCATCTTTGCGATAACTTGGGGGAAAAAAAAGTGCAGAATGTTTTTAATTTTGATTTTTTTTGTTTGCCCTACTTTGAAAATGAACTGCAAATAATAACAAGAAAGACTTTCAGTAAAAAAGAAAAGAAAAAAAATACACAGTGTGCAAATGACTTGGCATAGACAGTAAGAGAGAGAGTGAGAGAGAGAGAGAGAGAGAGAAAGAGAGAGCTGTTTGAAGAGAACAGTACATTCCAGAGCAACAGAGAACGTCGAACACTAACATTCAGAAACATCCACACTTAATGCACTAACGATTTCACTTCAACTTCCTCTCTATACAAGACAATCATTTTATTATTATTATTATTATCATTATTATTATTATTGTTATTATTATTAATATAATTTATTAATTCTCTTTTTTTGTCTGACTCGTATTAACAGTTGTGATGTCACACCCAAGTCTAACTTGGCGTGCATCTCTAGTTCATACTGTAGCTGTACTGCAGTAAGATGTGGGACTGGCGGGACAGGGCGGGACGGACGGACGGACTCAGCCTGACGAGTCCTCAGTGCTGTCCTGGCTTAGCGTAGGGTCCACTGTTGTCAAACTAAACGCTGAATGCTGGCTGGTTCGTGAGTTGTGAGGTTTCTTTAATTCCAGAGTTTGCAGCAGGTTGGTGGGCGTGGCCTTACCGGGTCGAGGACAGCACGTGTCCCGGCACCCAGCCCTCGGCAGCGGGCGATTGGCTGTTGGCTGGTCGATACACCAGACACATGTTCTGCTGATTGGTGGCCAGGATTTGCACTTTCTCGCCCACCACCACGCAGATCTCGTCCTCCTTCACGGCGTTGTAGTCCTGCGTCACCTTTACCGACGACAAGCCGTTACACTCCGCTTCGTCGGGGTCCTGCAGGACGAAACGCACAGCATGAACACATATTTTCCACTTTAGACTTTAGCCAGGGTTTACTAATTGTATTTACTTTGACTGCCACCTTACTTTCACATTCATTTCTTAATTTAATTGGATTACATTTACATTATTTTATATTCATTTGCTTCTGTTTTTTTTCTTAACTTTAGACTGTTAATCAATGTACAACACGCGTCCAGTCAAACCGGGACTTTTGATTGTACAGAATAATAGAACATAGTTATGAGAGTAAAATCTCCCTTTAATTCTCTATATAATCCCCTGCTACACTAATGCACTTATCCCACTAGTGCTTGGATACCATCAAGGTAGAAAGTTTTCTCAGTATGCCCGAGCCATGCTCGGATCTTATTCACGTCTGAAACACTGGCCTCCCATGGACTCCTTTTATGGCCCAAACATCTGGAAATGGCTTAAATGGGGGGATGTGGCAATAACTCCCAGTTCCTGTAACGTGCAAGTGGTGTTGGTGAACGATCGTGTGTACAGTTCCCACAGACAGATGTGTCTCTTCTGCAAGTTGACGACAAACTACTGTATCTGTGGAACAAATGAACAAATAAGCTGTGCTGCCTGTCAGCGTGGGAATATTTTCGGGCGCACAACCTGTAGTGTTATAGTTCCATGTTTGACTTGAACGCCCCTCGTACACTTACGTACATATATATAAATTAAAATGTCCCGAAGGTGCTGTCCTATTTTCTTTTTCATTTCATTATTGTTATGTTTGTTTTTCTCAATATGAAACATTAAAATATATTGAATATACAGCACAGTTGCGACTAATCAGGACCTTGACCCATGTCCTCGTTCCTGGACACTTGACTGGGTTGAGCTCTGAGACGTTTTAAAAATAAAATGTCTGCTCCTCAGTGACAGGCTGATTTATTGCAGCCCTACAAAGCAAGATGCAGTACAAAGTGAGGGAAGGGGGGAAAGCGAGCGAGAGAAAGAATGAGACTGCAGACCGAAGAGAGATGAGCGAACAGAAGGTAAACTAGGCCAGTTCTCTGCTATGAATACCCGTCCATTTCTCTCCTGGTAGAGGTGTGACCTGCGCAAGCACTCGAGCCTAATAGAGGCACTGCAGTCATTTTCACCCTGAAATCTGTGTTATGTCTGGACATATGGGTTAGAGTCCTGTAGAGGGTACTATAGATGGTCATGATTCATGGTTGGTGATTCATGACATGTCACTAACCTCATCCTCCTCCTGCTGCTTGCCCTGCTGCTTGTGAGCGGGGCTGCTGTTGGACGGAGGGGAAGTGGATTTGCTGCTGCCGGACGCTTGGCGGTTCAGGGAGTGAGAGGATCCGGATTCTTTCTTCTGGTACTCCTGTGGGTTCTGGAGCGCTGAAATCAGTAAAGGTTAAAAAAAAAAAAATTACACTGTCGTTAATCAGTATGAAATGATTCTATATATATTTAAAGCGGGGAGTTTTCTTTGGACAAAGCGGTATTCTGTATAAGGGCGGAGCTTATTTCTGGCCCTGAAAAATGTCACGTAACCCCCCAATAAAAAAGCAGCCAAATCCTCTGCATCCATTTAGCTAATTACAGGCCACAAAGCACTTTTAAAGGGAACAGAATAGTATCCAGCTTTATATGAACGACCTCATGCACTGATCTTGTTCTCAATGATATTAAGTGGAGTCTCCTACCTGTTAGGAAGTTGCTCTGCAAGTCCAGAAGTTCCCGTATGCTCCGTACCCACTCCTGCTTAATGTCTATATTCGCAGCCTGTAGCGTTAGCCTCTCGGATGAGCCGCGGCACGCTAGCACGAACTTACACGGGTCTCCCTCTACGTGCTGTTCCATGCTCAGAAAGCTCACCTTAACAAAAATTAATGCTGTATGTCAGGATAAATCCATATTCAAACATATCGTTCTCTATTCTACCTTCTGATTGGTCAGAACGTGGCTGTCAATAAAATCACAGGTTGATTTTAATGCTGATCATTTATGGTTTCCATAGTGACAACACATTCACAGCGATTCATCCGGCTTACACTTATGGATTTCCAGACTCGCTTTTCTGTACCTTGATGCTCTTCTTAAACTGGTATCCGGGCGTCGAGGATCCTTTGCGAAGAAGCTCGCTGAAGATGACGATTTGCTCGAAGAGGAAGACTCTGCGCTCTTTGCTGCGAGAGAGAACGCCCGTGTCTTGCTCCGTCACGAAGAACGTGTCCTGCTGCAGCAGCTTGCCCTGAGCTGTCAGTTTTCCCTAAATATGCAGTATGAGCAGTGTTAGCCAATCAGCGTGTAAGATAGAAGCCATCTGTATGGCAAGAGACATGACTTAGATGACCTGGAGGTTCAATTAGCGCAGCGCTAGGGTGTTTCCGCACTTCGGTACTTTTGGTCAAATGTGAAAGCTGTTTCTTTGGAACCTGGGTGTGGTGGAGTAAACTGATCACTGACATCTGGAAACGGTGGTCTCTGGTCTGCTTTGATTTCATACACTCAGTACGTACACAATATGCACAACTGCGTTTCTAATCCACGGTTCAGAGTAAAAACAAACCCCTCAATCAATCTTGGGTGAGGTCTTTAGTATTTGGGCCAAGTGGAAAAACACCCTTAGCAACACATGAAAAAGTGTTTCTTTATGTGATCTTAAATCAGATTCGACCCCAGCTGATTCCTGATGTGCTACAAACTATTCTTGTGGGTGGGTGGGTATCATTCGGTGTGTTAAAGAAGCCTCACCTCATAGCCCTGCAACCTCCCTAAGTTCATCATATCATTGCAACGTTTGGGCACCAGGAACATCAGGTCAACTGCTTTCTGTAGGCAGGAGAAGTGAGAGTTAGAACAAGACATCTGGATATTTACACATCCCTTCATTATCACTGCATTCGGTATGTTCAGATTTCAAAATGCTACAGTACCAGTCTAAAATTTTGTAGAATTTTTACGCCGAGCACTTTTATATCCTCTCGACAGCCTGACAAAGAATGTACTTTCATATATTCTTTTTATTTTTATGGGGGATGCTAACTTTTGCATAATGCAATATAGAGTCAATTTAGATTGCAAGTGCTTTATAATAGCTTAATGAAACCCTGCACACATAAGAATGCATATAGAAGCCTGTCTAAGCTTCTTACCTCTATTTCCTGACAGTCCAAACCTGCTTTAGAGCTGTATTTCAAGAAGTCCTGAAAAGAAACACACACACACACACATCATATCTAGAAACACAACCATGGTGTAAGATAAAGCAGTTATTACTGTTACAATACTACACCTTGAGCAATAGTTGATATTTGGTAATTCGCTGTATGGGTTTGATCAGGTAATCATTGATAGACATCCTGGAGCTGATCTCCTGCTGGACTTCCTGTTTGAGCGAATAAAGAGAGGAGTATAGGTGAAATAAAATCATGGAGGAATTAAGAACGAGTGTAGTTTTTTTTTTCCTTTTTAATAATTTCTCACCTCAAAGAACGTGTCATATTCAGCCACTATGAACTCAGAGCGGGGTTTGTTCTGACAGTAGATCACATACATATGCAGTCGCCTCTCCTGGAATTAGAACATACAGTACATACATTATGAGCTCTCTCTCTCTCTCTCTGTCTCTCACACACACGCATGTTCTGTGTAGTACACGAGAATGGAACATTACAGAATAGAACAGAATAGAATAAAATATGAAATGAGAAAAAATATGGACAATATGAGCACAAACGTAAAGATTTAAATGGTCGATACTAGTTAATCTTAACTACATTATACCATACTACACTATGACAATATAATCTTTTAACTCTAGTACATTATACTGCGCCTGGTTATAAACTACACTGTACTATAACAATTTTATGTGCTGCACTACTGTATACTACACTACACTACACTACTACTGTACTATGCTCACACGAAAATACGGAATACTTTACTCAAAGACAGCAAGGACAATTAAAATACGAAAGGAAATGTGTGGTGAGTTTTTTGTTTTGTTTTGGGACGGCTAAAGTTTTTTTAACCAAATTCTCCTGGTTTATCGTTTGCCTATTTCCTTTACGGTAAGATTGTAATACTGCATGTTTTATTCAACTCACATGTTTGATGAAAAGCTCAGCCAGTTTGTCGTGATCTTGCAGGCATTTCTCCAGTTCCCCCATGAAAAACCTTCAAATCGGCCAAAGAAATCGTTTCAGAAATAATAAAAAAATAAATAAAAAAAAACTGCTTATACACAAGACCAAAACGTTCTGTTAAATTGTCTGTTACTCAATAACTTTACTCAGGTTAATACATTCTCTGGTGTATTCTCCTAAAGTAAAAGAAGCATTTATAAAAGAAAGTCGCACACTGATTTAAGTTCTTGATGATAAATTAGGTTAAGAAGCTAACATCAGCTTTATTCCTGATTCTCAAGCTAGGATGATAATGACTCTGACCTGACTAATACTAATTGCTAGCTAATCGCTAACAGTTTTAATAAATACAAAATGTACACAGGAGCAAATTGATTACAGTTATGTGTATTAGCACGTATTCTCTGTTCAGTCTCAGTTGTATTTGGCTAACTTAAAAAATATTGCTACTAGCATAACAATAGCTAGCATGGCAATAACTCCAAGTCAGACTAGCTGAATACTAGTTTATATAGCTGGTTAAAATAAATTCAAATTCAGTTCATTATATTCTCTATTTTATATTGCTACTAGCATAACAATAGCTAGCATGGCAATAACTCCAAGTCAGACTAGCTGAATACTAGTTTGTATAGCTGGTTAAAATAAATTCAAATTCAGTTCATTATATTCTCTATTTTAAAAGGATATGTCACTCTATACTGCACAATCCTGAGACCTATATGTTAATAATAAAAAAAATAAAAAAAAACCTGGCTAAGAGTTTTAAGAGCTACTAGATAAAATGTTACTCATACATGCTTTCAGTTTTGTGCCAAGTGATTAGTTTTGTATATGGATGATTTCGTAGCTTGATGTAGATAATGCTAAAATCATTCAATTAATATGATTACAATCTTTAAACACACTTTCTGTATAAGCAGTAGGAAGTAAAACACGACCCACTCTTTATGCCAGTCGTAGATTTGATGAATATTCCCGAAAACGATCTTATCTTTCCCCGCCATGTCCTCGGAAACTCCTTTTTCTGCAACCCTCTTCATGAAACCCTTTAAAATACACGAAAGAGAAATATGAAGGTCTGTCTGTCCTAAATCGGAAGGTGTTGATTCATTAGCCATAACAACAGCTGACAATATTTTCCTTTTTATTTTATGCTTATGTACAGTGTACACACATTGTACTGTATATGTAGGAGTTTCATTATATGGCACTCACCTCTACTACCGTACCCAAGTCCTTGACATAGTCCTTCTCTGTCTGCACCATTTCATTCAGTACAAACCTGTAAAGAGAACACCTTTCAGTGGGATGTTTACTACACACACATGTACACACACACACGTTTTTAGGTCGACTCTTACATGCGTCCTCTCAGGGCTTTGTTCTTCTTCTCTGTTTCTGGGTCTCGGGGTGTTTGATCAGACCCAAAGGATCCAGGCTCTGGACTCTGACAAGCAGAAATGATTCTAATTAGTATAAACGCAGTGTTGAGTGCAAAAGTCTGCACACCCTTATGACAAAAGAAGAAAAAAAAAATGTCTATTCTATCTATTCAACTAGCACAACCAGTCTAAAGGTAAAAACTGATTATATAAAATGAGCATAAAAATGATGAATATTCTCTCTTTTACATCCTCTGAGCAGGTTTGTATTGTCAGCAATATACTTTTTGACACCCCTGGTATCATACAGTGGTTTCAGCAGACCGTGGAACTAGATTTAGTTTCTTTCGGCAAAGTTTTGCACTTAAGAAAAAAACCTGAGGATGAGGTAAGCGATAAATAATTCACAGATTAAATATGCTGCACAAACAAAACACGAGTTAGAAAGAAACAATGTGCAAGTGGGTCGATAAAAGGAGCTTCAGAAACCTTCTCCTCCTGCGCTGAGGGATCTTTAATAATCTCCATCGGGGGAGGTAGAGGTGTGTGTGGATCGTCTTCGGCTTCGTCCTCTCCTCCGCTGTTTGCTCCTCTCCTTCCTCTCTGTAAAGTCAGAAAGAGAAGGATGTAAAACACACTCGCACACACACACCATTCAAATGAATTCAATTTTATTCATATAGAGCCTTTAATAATGGTCATTGTCTCAAAGCAGCTTCACAAAATTCTAATATATGACTAATAGTATATCAGGAAAAGGTGATTAAAAGACTACTCATGCACTCTTTATCAACCCTCAGAAGGCTCAAACTCTTAAGGTTGTACTGTTACAGGAAAATAATCAATGGCAGGTGCTTATTATCAGTGGACATTTATCACTGCTTACACTTTTATCACGATATGCATTTTGTCCTCCTTATCAAACCCCTCCCACACTGTCTCCTGACTCCACCCACCTCCTCGGCACTGTCCTCCTGCTGAGCTCCGAGGTCCACGCTCTTGCGTCCGTCACGTTTTCGCTGTTTGTTGTTGGGTTTCTTGGCGTTGGCGTTGTCTCCCTTGCCGTGGCTGAGGCGCCGCACGGGGCTGGTGAGCCACTTCTTTAACGTGTTTCCAGTTGTTCCCGAACGCTTGGGTCCTGGTGAGCTGCTCGGCAATGAGGTCACAGATGTCTGAGGCTGCAGTGACGTCACCGACTCCGACTTCACCTCTGAACTGCCCACTGGGTAATTCTCTACAGAAGAAGCATTTTTGTGCTTATTAGTATTAGCAAATTAACTAAAAGAAAAGAAATAGCATTTTATACAACATAAAAAATGGTATCTTAACCACACCAGAAATCTGCAGCCGTGCTTTTTGGAGGAGTAAAATAATCACAAATCCAGCATTGAATTCAGAAGAAGACACTACACGCTTCTTCGAGGTTTAACACAGGAAGTGTCACCAGGTAGCTCAAAGCCAGATTGCCAAACCGGACAGACCTGCTCTGTCCACGCCAGGGTGCTCACACTGCAACATTCCAACATACCACTCACACACATGACTCAGTGAGCGTTTCTCCCGTTGTAAAGAAGTGAAACTGTGCCTGAGGGTCAGCGTAATGCATCAACACACACATAGCAACAAACACATGGCGATAAATATTGAGTAAGAGAGAAGGAAAGTACCAAAATAACTGTGTCTTGTTTCTATATTGAGAATAAACTGATTATCTCAGCAGTGACACGACGCTTGTCTGCTCGTCAGCTTTTCCAACTGGCAACATCTTTGACGCGTTTCAGGGATCCGTCACCATCACTGTATCATCTATCACAAGTAGCTTCCATGTGTCAGTCATTTGTTGATTCAGCAATTTCACCAGGAATTAAATAGCGTCCTATTCTCTTGGAATTGGAGCTTGGAGTTGGAAAATATTTTGTAACTATGCTTAATGACATAATATAAAATGAAAAACGATTCAATTAAATTCAATTCAATTCAATTTTATTTATATAGCGCTTTTAACAATGGTCATTGTCTCAAAGCAGCTTCACAAAA
>JAQQZT010000037.1:33147219-33190744 GCA_030068275.1 Clarias platycephalus | reverse complement strand
CTGTAGTTTTCTATATTATACTAAACTATACTATACTATACTATACTATACTATACTATACTATACTATACTATACTGTATTACACTTTATTGTACTATTCCACATTTTTCTGTGCTCTTCTAAACTGTACTACAGCTTTGGAGTTCAATAGGATAAAAACAACAGCGGTCTTGAATGTACTGTAAAGCAAATTTGCTTTAGATCTGAGGACATCAAACTATCTTAAAACAGCTTTTGTGGTTCTTCTTTTTTGGTCGTGAAATCTTCAACGCTCTTCAGTTTTTTTCTAAATTTACATCATGATTTCATGAGATCCACACAAAACACAAGAGTAAGTAGTTTACTTATATTTATTTATTCATTATATGTAATTAGGTAATTCATATATTTTATTATAGACTATACTATACTATACAATACTAAATTGGAACTACTTTAATAAATCTATAATTTATTATAAGGTTAACCGGTTTTGAGGCCTGAGTCAATGGGGCAAATGATGTCTTAATTGAAATGTATCTTTGAGGGGTGAGTCAAGTGTGTGCATTAACGCAATTAACACCTGGACAGTCGAGAAGGAACATGCTTGGAATTTTCATGTATCGTCAATATGTCTGGCTTAGGGTCACTATGTCACTTAGCGGCGTCAGCTTGAATGCAAAGAACACCTTTTCACACAAGTGCTGTCCAGCTGTACTGTACGGTAACGCCATGTGTGAACAAGGCTTTCGTTTCTGTACCCCTACCTTTGCCGGAGGGGAGAAAGCAGTCCATGTCGACGCTGCTGCGCGAGTGCGAGACCGACAGCGTGCTGCTGGGTACGAGTCCCTCCTGAGGGGGCGAGCGCTCCGTGATGCGCACCAAGCACCAGCCAGGTCGATCGCTCGAGCGCTCCAACACCTCCACCGTCTGCCCTGAGTGCACACTCAGCTCACACGCCGAACACGCAACGAAGTCCTGCAGCACCACCGTGTGTTCACAGCCGCCCGAGAGCTACAGCAGGTAAAGGGGCGAGAAAGATGCAAAATGATTCATTCATTCACGCACACGATTTGATTAAGAGCAGAAAATTTTTATAGAAAACCAAATGAAGACTTCCTTGAAATAAAAATAAGAAAGAATTCCAGTCTGGTTGAGACAACATTGGAAACCGTCAACAAAATAACCAAACCTTTAATGTAAAAGAAATTCATTTCAGTATGAAAATCCTTTCAGTATAGACATTATTTTAATTTTGCAAAAGTATTGAAAATAAAAAAAGAGAGATTTTATTAAAATTGTTATGCCTCAGTGACAAATGTTAACATAATCATATCATAATATATAACATTAAATGTACTTTGATAACGGTGGATAGTGACTGCAAAATCACTGACTATGCTTCATGAAAAAATAAATCAACTCAACAAGTTAAAGGGAATGCAGGAAGATGTGAGGACACAGACCATCAGTGTGTACTGTATGCGTGTGTCTCTGCGTGTGTGCGTTGGGGGGTTAGGGGGCACATGACTCACCCAAATCAAGTCATTAACCCTACTAGAGAGAAGCAGGGATTGTGTGTTCACAGCATGACTCACACACACTGCACACATGATCTCAACTGGGGATGATGTTTAATTGCACACACACTCGCTACATGAATCACTCAGTGAGGAAAGTGAACACGGAAGCGCTCGGTTTTTACAGCTGCGATTATTTCACCCCCTGTAGCCAACTCTGCTCTGACTTCTTTTTTCCTGCCCATCCCTAAAGCTGACCTTTGACCCCTGCTCCGGGATGTTGGCGCGGTATTAAAGCCCTGGGTCATCTCGGCGTTCTGGGAGCTGTAACTGATCCGACTGAGGCTTAGTGGTCAGTTCTTTGTTCTCTGATTCGCATCAGCATGAGTACGAGATGAGCCGGCGTCAGTGACCCAGATCGGACACACGCGGCTTCACGGCTTGCGCCACAATATTTATATTTGCTAACTGTATTTCAATCTGGAGATTAATATCACTTCAAGACATGAAGAAATAAAGGGGGAAAATAAAATATCAGAGCAAAATATGAATAAATGAATTATTTAGGGATGTATTGGTGTATTGGAATGTTAGTATCTGTAACTCGATCTGTTTTAGTGTTTGGAGAAAAGTTTTGTTTAATGAACTACTGTGAGCTTGGAAACCTTAGACTGTATAAAGAAACTGGACAAACCCTAAGTGATGTTGCTCATTGGTTTTTCGGAAAAGTGGTTCTGAAGGTAAACTCTGGTCATCGCCATCTTGGCAGGAGCTGACTCAGCTTAAATTCTGGTTAATCCATAAATGTGCAAATGGGTGGATCGAACAGAGACTGGCTGCTGGTTAGAACACGCCTACTTCACTAATATATTCAATTCAATTCAATTTTATTTGTATAGCGCTTTTAACAATGATCATTGTCGTTAAGAAATAAAAGAAAATATGTAAACGTATATGAAATGTGAGAAAATGTGTATGAATCAAAATGATCGGATTGTACCTACTAAGGTGGCTTAATGTTAATTTAGATACTTTGCATTTAGTTGAACTTAATTTCTCCACACGTCAATGTTTGTGATTATTTATAATTTTATGGCTTAATATGATTTTAACTGAAGAGTTTAATTAACCATTGGTTTTCGTGAAAAGTGGTTTTGAAGGTCAACTCTGGTCGTCGCTATCTTGGCAGAGCAGACTGTTAACGTGTTTATTTCTGTTGTAAACTTGCGCATTTTAACATGAGCTATGGTGCTCTGTTGAGATTGACTCACTTTTGAGCCTAGTGGCCAGTTGAGGAACTGCATGTTTTGGCATTTGCATTTTGGACTCATTTTTCAGAACCATAGGTTGAAAAAAACCCTCATCATAGAAACGTCCACAAGGAGTGTGAATTCTGGCTCTCACAGTTCCTCAAACTCAGCTGCATAATTTGAAATACATGTGTAGATTTATGCATGACTATTTTTTTGTTGTTGTTTGTTTGTAACCGCTTGCAATATTTTCTAACAAATTTACATGGCTCTATTTCTCATATTCTGTGTAATAAACTAGTAGACCAAATTAAATCTTGAAACCCTGACCAAGCAGTTACTAAGAATGAATAAAAAGACGCTGCCTTCACTGGAGGGACTGATGCACTCATGTTGACAAGTGTTTATGCTGAGACTGCTTGCTCACATGACAGTAAAAACCTACCATTCATGTGACACGTCAAGTTTCAACCAAGATACAACATGCCAGGAAGTTTTCCATAAAGAAAGGAAACAGCATATCTTCTGTATTTACATTTCATCTACCTAAGTTTGTGTGCCGGCAACATGACTTCAATATGAATGCTTGAAGAATCCCTCAAAACATGTCAGAGTAAATGAAAAGACGAAAGCACAGGAAGAAATTATGATAATAATGACGATGATAACAGGGAGGAAGATGAAAATTAAGAGGGGGAGGAGGAGGAGGAGGAGGGAAATGAGGAACACCCTCCTCAGGGGAGCGTGCCGTGCTTCCCATTCTGATGTTCCACATCTGGCAAGGAATCCCCACCATATGGAACATGGTCACCTCCACATGGGGCGAATTCTCCAAAACAATAAATTACAATAAAAAATTATTTAAATTAACCAGTTCAAATTAATTCAAATTAACCATTTAAATTAACCAGAGACACTCATCATTTACAATTCACTTGATATTGTTTGTATTGCTCAGCTTCATATTCTACCCCAGATTCCTATAAGAGCAATCCACAGCTCTTGGTTTTAGTGCACACCTGTAAGCGTTGTGCTTTTTATCCTTCTTATGTAACGTTCTGTTTGTATTAGGTGAACTGATCAGATTGGACGTCCCAGGCTCTTGGAACAAATCTTGCTGGACAAACAGTCTGCTTTGCACTGAGACGACCACTCCCTCCTGAGCAAGAGCAGGAATAGACTCCAAGAGTGAGCTCATGCTTAGTGCAACTCACAACACAGGCACTAAAAGCTTTAACGGTTTTACACTCTTGCTCATAGAAGCTTTTTTTAAAATTATTATAATTATAATGAAGACATGTACATTTATACTGCAAGTGTGGAAAGTTAAATAAATCAAAAGCATCATTTGTATTGAATTCTTTAATTGTGTTTTTCGATGAAGTGTTGCACGCTCTCAACACGTGCTTTCTGAGGGACGTGTAAAGAGAGCGTGTGAGAGAGAGAGATGTATAAATTCGGCCAAATGCTTCTTTTTAAACTGCACTTTTCACCCTCTTCCACATACACAAGCTCAGAGATGACCACGATTGGCTAAGAAAAAAAAGCAAATCTTGAATCTTGCTCTCTAAACTGCCAGCCACATCGTCTGCCCTATTAAGCATCTTCGTGAACAAAGATGATGGACTAAATGTTTTGTCACCAGACTCTGAACATCTGTGCGTCCCTTAATTTGTGCTTCCATCCATCTAGAGACCTCTGTAGTCCAACTAGAGACTACGGAAGCCCATTGCGTTTATTCCCAGGACCTCCAGTCAATTTGTACTTCAGTTCATTATAATTAATGTAATTAATGTAAATAATTAATAATCTAATTGACCACCGCGGCATGATACAATATTTACAGTACTGTACATGTATAAATTCTTTAAGAAGCGCTTGAGGCTGTGAGGTTACAATGTGTCACTACAGTGTTATGTTATAACGTGTTTTCACCCACCCACACACCCACACACACACACACACACACACACACACACACATACTGTACACAGAGGGATGGAAATAAGGCCTCCTCCCTAAAAACACACAGAAGCCATATAATTTTTTTCCCCCTAATCCTCCGAGTACACATCTCACATTTATTTAATACGTAACAACAGATTAAACAAGATCCAATATTTCTGTAATCTATCCTACAGACCCAGTCCATGAAGAATAAACTAATTATGTTATTGAAATTCTAAGAATAATCATAAATCCCAAAAACTTCTTTGGAAGTTGATCAGGCTGATTCAATTTAAAGATAATAAAGAATAATAAAAAATTTAAAAAATTAATAAATAAATAAATAAATCAAAGTTACTTACAGGTCTCGCTCCCTTGGGCTGTGTGAAGCATCTCCACTTTGGCATGACACTGCCAGTGGGTTTCATACAAACTACCCAGGCTAAAACCCAAAAACCTAAAGCCCGCAAAATATCCCTGACTCTGATTGGCTGTCTGTCTAGACTAAAATAAGTCTAGTCGCGTCCCCTTACATGAACTTTGCTGTGTATTATAAGGAGCTTCTGATGTGCTGGCTTCACTAAACAACGACTGAATGAGATCTAAAACAGAGTGCAGTCCTGTCTGAGGAAGAGAGAGAGAGAGAGAGAGAGAGAGAGAGAGAGAGAGAGGTTGCTTGATTACATGTAGAGAGCCTGAAGTCAAACAGCACATGTGAGTGTGTATGGTCTGTTTTTAATACTGTTCATGTGACCACAGTGGTTGCACTGACTAAGACTAATATACTTACACTAAATTAACAGAAACTTAGTGGCAATTAACAAAATGAACGAAATCCAAAGAATCCTTGAGGAGAATGTAATTGGTAAAAAGTCGTACTTGTGGGTTGGGCTAACAATTCTCGCAACGTACGTCATCTATCCTGTATAGAGGGTCATGGGAACCTGGAGCCTAGCACAGGAGACTTAGGGCATGAGGCGGGGTACATCCTGGACAGGGTGCCAATCCATCGCAGGCCACACACACACACACACTAGCAAACACTGAGCAATTTGGAAACGTCAAGGAGCTTAATCTGCATGTCTTTGTACTGTGGGAGGAAACCGGAGCACCCGGAGAAAACCCACCAAGCACGGGGAGAACATGCAAACTCCATGCACACAGACCTCGAGGTGGGACTCGAACCAGGACCCTGGAGGGCCAAAGCAGCAGTGCTAACCACTAAGCCACTGTGCCACGACATACATATTAAAACATAAGTGATTCAGGTTTTAAATTCATCAGTGACATCATTAATATGTAAATTTTTCTGTAATTTTTCTCCTATTTTTTATTATTTTTCCCCCCTTGTCATTAAACTCTCAGGTTCCACTTGCCGATCCATACATTCTTTTTCCAGACTATTGCGCTTAGCTTTATAGGATCTACTAAATAATTCATAGCATTCATTCATTTTAGTTCCTGGAAATATGCTTTAGGCTGAATCTGGGGGTTTACGGAGTTAAAAATCCATTCACATCACCAACTTTGCTACAACCAAAAAAAAACCAACTGGCGAATGATATAAAAAGACAAATTCTTGTAAATGTAAATTCATTTACATTTCATTCATTCATTCATTTACAGGGCGTTTATTACAGTGACTACAGTGGCACAATAACGACATAGTGGCTCTTAGCTGTCGTCACTAAGGATGTTCCAGCGTAATCAAAATAAACTCGACCTACCAACCTGAAATTATGTTGCTTCCTGTTTGGGCTGGTCCTTGTTTTTTTTTTTATATGTGCAATCTGTGCTGCAGAGAGATTTACAGTGACACGGCTGTCCAAGAAAACGCTTAGCCAAATGTCTGGAAAAATATGTTGGAGTATTTTATTCCTAGTGCTGCAGCGTGGTGTCCAATGTAGACGCCCACACACACGCAGCAAAACCCCAAAGCCATAAAGTCATCTGTGCTCAAGGGGATACGTAGCCGTACTGTAAGGCAATTTGAAAAGCAGGACAGGAAGAAAGGACAAAGTCCGAAAATTACCCATATGAATAGCAGGGGAAAAGTTAGGGATCGCATCTAATGTGCATATTTATTACATGGTCACGATCACTGGTTTGTCACAGCTTGTTACATGAATAAAGAAAAATGTATGGAGATCAGTGATTGGATTGTTACGGCTGATTGGGGATTAGTTGTTAGGTAAAAAAAAAAAAAGTTAGTTATTATTAATGACAATGGTGATCAGGGTTTGGCTGTTTGGCCGAGTGGTTATTGGGAATGACTTGTTAGGGACAATAGTGATCAGTGGTTGGTTCTTATAGATGGTGATGATAGGGAAAATTAGTGATTATTAGAGATAATGGTGATCAGTTACTGGTTGTTATGGATAGTGGTGATTAGTGATTGATTTTTAGAGACAATGGGGTTCAGTGATTGGTTGGTAAGGACAATGGTGATTGATTGCTAGGTCTTTAGTGATAGGTTGTTAGGGATAGTGGTGATTGGGGATAATTTGTTAGAGACAATAGTGATCTGTGATTGGTTCTTATGGGAGATGGTGATTAGGTATTAGTTGTTAGGGAAAATGATAATAAGTAATTGTTAGAGACAACGATCAGAGATTGGTTGTTAGAGACAATGTCGTCCATAACTGGTTGTTAAGGACAATGATGTTCAGTGATTAATAGTTAAGAATAATGGTGATTGGTTGGTAAGTTTTTTTCAATATTGGTGAAGAGTGGTTAGTCATTGAAAACAGCGGTAATTTATTATTCATTATTAGGACCAATGGTGAGTGGGGATTGGTCATCGGGAACAATACCGATTGGCTATAGGAACATTAGTGAAGAGTGTTTGGAAATTTGACATAACGTGATCTCATTTGTCTACAGGGTCTACTACATGGTTTTGTCTAGATTGGATTTCAATTATCAGTAATAAAGATTAAATAAAGAGGCAGAAAATTACGATGAATTAAGTTGATTTTGTGATTGCCTGCACACGGGATGTGTTGTCACATCGCGTACCTTTGTAAAAAAACATAAGCACACTGCTATTTGCTACATTACACTTTAGAATATTGGTAACGGAATATTGAGTTAACGTAAATCTCCTTAGCAGCAGGAATAATATCTTTACTGGCACTTCAGTTACACTTGGTGATACGTCTGGCAGAGTGAAAGCGCACCACTGCACTTATCTCAGATCAGACAGAGTTTTTCGACAGGAGCACACAGTGAAGAAACACGGCTGAGTCACTGAGGTTGAGTGGGACGAAGTAGCAGAAGTGGGAAAAAAAATAGACTTGAGGAAAGCTGGAAGCCAAAGTGTGATTCATGCTACATGCAAAAATAATACTTTATTTTTTACACTGTTGGGGACAAAAACGCCAGTGTTCTTGAGTATGCCGACCATAACCCCAATTACATAAACCACTAAATATATATTATGGCAAAAAAGGGATATGTTTGTGCGCTATTTTAACACTGTACGGGAAATAAGAGAAAAGAAAGAGTGGGGTGTCTTTGTGAACTGTGCAATTTGAGAATTTGCTAGTTGAAAAATGTATTATTTAAAAGTCTGGATTAAAGACACACGCTACAATTGTCTATTCATCTATGCTGCCAAACCAAAATCTGTCTCTCTCACACACACACATACGCATAACTATATATCACTCATGCATTCGAGTCCATTAGTACCATATTGGGAGAAAAGAAAGTGAGAGAGAATCACACTGTGCATGCTTCCTCTCTTGCTCTATACACACACATCACGGATGACCTTTATCTCCACCCAGTTTAATCTTGCTTACTTAGACACTGTCCCTTTACCTTTAATTCAACAGAAGGCCCTAAATATTAACAACACTAATGCACATACAGTATTGAGCCATAATGAATCACAATTCTAATGATCTCTACACAGAGTTAATCATGTGCTGGGTTATTATTAGGAATACTATTTTCGATTCAGATTTCACACTTTTTCCTTTCTCTATGGAAATTTTGGTGACAACTTGTGTCCCCACCTAGCAGAGCTCAAGTAGTCAGAGGTTGCTACTGTGTATTACTGCATTACTGCTAACTACTCTGTTAATGTACTTAAGTATTTATTTTTCATGCACTATATACTTACTTTACTTGAATATTTTCCCCGCCAGAATCATTACTTCTACTCACTACATTTTGTGATGAACAACCTGTACTTTTACTTGTTACATTTTGCAAAGCCTCACTGCACTGTGTTGATTTTCGACTCTGAACCTAAGCGTTTACGAATGAGCTACAACCCACGTAGTATGGACAGGAACATACTGTTTTTATACTCATACAGAAATTCCTTTTTTCAAGCGTCTCATACCGGACTTGTGCACTTGTTAATCTGAGATTAGAAGTGATCTAGCTAACATACTGATCAAAAGAGTTGTGAACTCTTAAGCGTTGTGGTTTATGCTACATGCCAATTACAATGTCATTATCACTGTTTTAGAAGAAGCTTATAATTATAAAATTTTGTCATGTCCTTTAACCCTAATGTACAGTATTCTGCATGCTTATAATAGTGCATATATTTTACAGAGCAGCAATGGTAGAAACAAGCTAGCTAAGCTACCGAGGTAATGAAAGAGGCTTATAATGTTGCTAATCAATCTCTACTAGACTTCTACATACATGTCAATAACATCAACTTGAATTGTGTTTATAACACAGCAGAACCGCGGTATAGGATTTAAATTCGTTCTAGCGGCGAGTTCTTACGGCAAAAACATATTGCGTATTGCGAAACACTTTTTCCCAGAAGAAATAATGTAAATGCAGATAAATCGAGCCACCCAAAAATATTATCAATATTACCAGAGGTGGAAAGAGTAGTGGTTTCCGGGGTGCATTTTTTTTTCTTCCCCGTGTTATTATTTGTATTATTTTTCATTTTCATTCATTTATTTTTTACTCAGTAGCGAATATGATTTAAAATGTAGTGAAGTATAATACTTTAAACAAAACATACTTAAGTAAAAGTAAAATTACAGATTTTAAAAACTACTTTAAAACGTAGAAGTACACAAAAAAATCTACTCAATTACAGTAACGCGAGTAAACGTAATTCGTTACTTTCCACCTCTGAATATTACCTGTTGATTCTTTCGAAATAGCTTTCACTAATTGAAAAAAAAAAAAAACTCATAAACTCGCTTCCACTGATGAAGACAAGTTTAGAATGGATCCTGGACATACGCGCAACTTAGCCGGCGCTCATTTTGGTTCAATACATTTGTGCATATGCTGAAAGCACTTCACATGCCAATGCAAAATTTCTATTCATAAGGTGAAAATCCATAAGGGAGGGCATTCGTATACCGAGGTTCCAATGTATTTTACATACTGTTTATCAGTAACTCAGTCAGATAGATATCCAGAAAAATTAGTTACTTTGTCGAGTACTTGTACTCTTGTAATTAATGTATGTTTTAGAGCACATACTTAATACTTAGTACTTTTATACTTTTACACTTAAAACTTGAAGTGGTACTTGTGCTTGTAATGAAATAAATTTTTATGCAAATACTTTTACTTGTGTATAAATTTAGTCTACTTCTGAATATGAATTTGGTTGACTTTCGACATGGTGATAGAGCAGCATGAAGCCATGCTTGATTCAGCGAGTAAAGTCAGTGGTCATATTCAGAGGTAGCTGCGTTAGAGAAACATTTAGGAACAAGGCGAAAAAAGCATGTCAACGCATCAGCAAATTTCAGGAGTGAAGTGTCATCAGTTACAGCATCAGTCAGCTTTCATTATTGGAGAAGTAATCACCGCATAGCTGTAAACACGTAAGCCAGGGACTTGAATAATAATCATCAAACAATCAATAATTAGGGCACGTGTCACCCGGTCATGAACTCAGAGTGCTAATGATGTGTCAATATTGAATGTCTCTTCGTAAAAACAATTTGAGGTTTCACAGCGATTAGAGCAACCCGGTGAATACTTGTGCTGCCGGTGTTTTACTTCACACTAAACTAATGAATGTGGTGCATTATGGAGATTAATTTCACACCCCTTGTTAAGGTGCTGTCTCTCACCACATTAAATATTTCAACAACAGCATTAGTCATGATATACAGTTACAGTACATAGACGAAAAGTGTTTAATCTTCTGAGCTCCCAAGCAGATTGCATAATATATATTTATCTGCCTGTGAAGAACAGGTTTATGCTCAAACATTTATAATAACTGCACTCGCTAACACCGTCTCAAAAAACTGCTCACTTCAGGAAGACCTGGCGTCCTACTATACCTTGTCACTGTCCACTGTGTTTTGGGAGGTGCGGGATGCAATGGAGATTGTGTCCGGCTGGCTGCTGGCATCACCCTGACTGTCTGCGTCTTCAGTGGTTTCCCTGAATAATGATACGTTAAACACAAATATGATAAACTTTATTATACATCCGAAATCACATGCTAGTTCTACTGTGGTAGCCATGTTTTTTTTCTCCTATATCTACAGTATATATATCCTATATGATCTATATCTATATAATATTTACTTATGATATAATTTTGTTCAACCCCTCCTAAAATGGTTTACAGAATTTCTACAGAATTTCTATAATTTTAATAGGAATTCATAATAGGCATCATAATGTCATAATAAAACATTTTACTTAGTTTTATAAAATCACATAGTTGCAATGAGGCACTATAGGATTTCTGCCTTGAGATACATGTCTATAGATTTTTTTTTCAAGCTGCCTGTCCTATAGAATTTTTATTTATTTATTTCAACCTCTGTAGACCTGCATTAGAATGCTATAGTGCTTCTGATTGAAGATACAGTACATGTTCTATAGATATTTTTATTTGATTCTATAATACTCTTTAGACCTGCAATAAGAATAGAAATAACTTTTTCTTCATAATTCATGTTCTATTTTATTCTGTTTTATTGAACTCTATGAAACCCTGTAGACCTGCAGGAGGACTTTATAATGCATGTTTAGTAAAATTTTACTTAGTTCTAGGGAGCTCTAAAGACCTTCAATAGAACTCTATAGAACTTCTGTATACAGATCCCATATTCTGTAGAGTTTTTTCATGTGGAACTTTATAGACCTGCAATATAACTCTATAGTACGTCTGCCTTGAGATGCATGTGCTATAGATTTTTTTAAAATTCAATTCTATAAAACTCTATAGACCTGTTATAAGACTCCATATAACATTTGCTTCATAATGCATATTCTGTAGAATTGTAGTGCTCCCTATATAACTACTGAACTCTACGGAACACTATACATCTGCAGCTGAACCTTTCGCCTTGTAATAGATGTTTTATAGAATTATAATCCATTCTATTGAGCTCTATAGACTCAATAGAACTCTACAGATCCCATGTTCCATAGAATTTTTATTTAATTCTACTGAACCCTATAGACCTGCAATAGAACTCTATAGAACAGTATAACAGGAATTCAAAGAATGTCTGCCTCAAGACGCAGGTTCTATAGATTTTATTTTTAATTCAGTGGTGTGGCACTATATAAACCTCCAGTAGGAGTTTATACAACTTAAACCTTGAGATACAAGTTCTATAAATTTTTTAATTAAATTTTATAGAATTCTACGCATTTGTAATCTCTTTATAGAACTTATACTTTGCTTATAGGATTTGAATGAAATCCCATCAGTTGTTTAGAATTCTACTCTGCTACAAAAAGCACTTATTGTTTTTGCCATCTAAAAATTATTATTTATTCTTAAAATTAATTTATATATATTCTCTTAAATTCTCCGGTTGTGTCAGGGCATACGGAATAAAAAACTTTCCCTTTAGAAGCCAAAAATCTTTCTACAGAACTGTATTTCTATTCTAGAAATACAACATAGGTACTAAAGTTCTTTAGGATTTTGGGATAGAATTTGTTCTTTGTTCTTTATATTTTTTGTATATCGTAAATTTTTCTGGAACATTTAGATAGTATGAGTAGAAAGACTAAAAGAAACAGTTTTAAAACAATAAAAAGAAAGAAATGTTAAAATAAATCAGGAGTCAAAGGGATTATATTAGAGACCTCTTGCTAATGCTGCGCTGTCTGGATGGAGTTTTGGGGAGGTGAATGGGCTCCTTTAGCGCCCCCTTGAGGTGCACTGTCCTCTCTTGGATCACCTCTCTGATATTCCGAATCCACTCTTGCTTCACCTCCATGCTTGATGCCTGCAGAAAGAAATGCACGCGTTACACCTGTTACGCGGCTAAACACAAGCTTTGAACCTCTAACAGGAAGCAAACCTTCAGGATGGTTTTGCTGTCTGATGTCGGGGTGCGTCCGGCCCACAGCGCAAATTTACACGGGTCTCCCTCAATGTGCTCCGTCACTCCCAACTCTGAAGTCTGTAAAAGTATCACCAGTGACAGGAACATGACTTTCAAAATATCAGTAAGTAAAAAGTTTTATTTTCAATTAACTAAAGACAATGTACAGTATATACAGTATGTATTTGATCTAAAATTACATAAAGATATGGTCCAAACTATTTTACTCTTCCCTAAAGAACAGAAAGATTGAAACTTTTATTTATTCAAGAACGAATTCTCATATTTGTAGTTAGATGTAATGTTGTGGAGCATCAACAAAGCAATTTAGTTCATGTTATGCCTTGTTATTATACTATAGACATGTTTAATACGCC
Organism: Clarias platycephalus; assembly: GCA_030068275.1. Lineage (NCBI taxonomy): Eukaryota > Metazoa > Chordata > Actinopteri > Siluriformes > Clariidae > Clarias > Clarias platycephalus. Next base: position 33,177,361 of record JAQQZT010000037.1, on the reverse strand, counting down.
TTTCTCTGCACGACCTACTAGCAATTTGCTCTTATAGACGTATTTCGTGCGTCCGGATGAGTCCTTCATCTCTTTGCTGAACACCAGAGAGATTTCGAAGAGGAAAAGGTGACGATCTCTGCCTTTACGGATCAAAGATTTGGGGTCCCAGACCTGGAACGTGTCCTGCAGTATGAGCTCACCCTGAACAGCCAGGTTCTCATCAAAACCTAAAATCCAAAAGGATGTTATAGATGTCAAAGTTAAAGCCAATAAAGGTATAAAAGAAGAAAAAAATCTTGCAAGTCAATAAGGACGAGAATCACCATGGACCACCCGAAACGTTACGAGGTGGTATCAAAAAGTTTCTCTACAACTCAAGGCTGCACTCACAGTCACAGGCAGCGCCAACCTTCATAAGTCAGCGTGCCAAAAGACACCGTCCTGTGTTTATCGATGTGCAACTGGTGCTATTCTGACCATGTTCGTTACCACGTCTGCTATTTCGTCATGGACAGCAAGTTAGAACAAAGAGCAAACACGAAATTCCACGTAAAACTGCACAAATCTGCCACGTTTGATATGATTTGGCAAGTTTACAGCGATGCTGCAACGAGTCATTCGAGGGGTTTCGAGTGGCACATTCGCTTCAAGAGCGGAAGAACATCACTGAAAAAAACAACGAGAGATCAGGAACTAGCTCAACCCCCGAAAAATGTTGAAACCGTTTGCCAGCTTGTGCATGATGATCTACAACATTCCTGCCTCCGTCAGTGTGTGATACAGTCCAGGCGATCCTCACGTTTGATTTCAACATGCGCCGTGTTGCTGCCAAGTTGACCCAGGAGCAGAAGGAACATCGTGTCGAAGTCTGCCAAAAAGTTCACCAGCGTGCTGTGGATGACCCGCCCTTCATGTCAACACTCATTACCAGTGACGAAACTTGGGTGTCCGGGTACGACAGTCTTCACAGTGGAAGAGCCCATCATCTCCACGACCAAACAAGGCGAGGCAGGTCCGCATGATCAACGTCTTTTTTCGTCATTCGCGGCATTGTGCATCAAGAGATTGTCGCCAGGTTCCAGACCGTTAATAGTGAATTCTACTGCCAGGTTTTAAGCCGTCTGATGAAGGACGTACGGTGAAAAAACAGTGCTTGTAAACAGAGGTAAACTCAAAACTTTTTGATACCACCTCGCATTATCGCGATACCTATCTTGAGTCTGGAGTCTTACCCTCCAGCATGCTCACGTGCATAGCATCGTTGGCTCGTTTAGGCACACTCAACATCACCTCCAAGCCTTCCTTAATCTCCCCCTTACCCTCTTCACAGCAAGTCAACAACTCCTGTTAACATGTACACACACACACATACACCACGCATTTAAAACACCATTCTAATGGAACAGGATTGTTAGTATTGTTGAAGTTTCATGCTCTACCTTAAGCAGCAGCTGGTACTTGGTGATTCTCTGCACAGGTTTGATGAGGTAGGAGGAGATGGAGTTGACCAGACCATGCCTTTTTTGGATCTCCTGCAAACAAAACAAACAAATTTCCATTTCATGGGGTTCAAATGGAGGTGTCAAGCACGATTTTCACTCATAACTAGGGGAGAAGTTACAAGAATTCCTTTAAAATACATTTTTAAAAAGAATTTATAAATAAAAAATTATGCAAAAGACATTGACATGCAGTTATTTCACTATAAAAAGATTTCCTAAAAACTTTAATAAGAAATATCTAAATATTTTGATATTTAATAATTACTTACTATATATATATTTATTTATTTATTTATTTTAAACTGGTAAGTAATAAAAATTACAGTTACTATTAAAAAAAAACGTATGTGTCAAAAAAAAGTCACTATTTCTATATTCTAAAAACAATGTGTTTAAGCAATAATTAATACCACGCATTTAACATTTGTCAAATTTGTATCATAATGACTATATTGTCCTATTTGGTATTTACACAAATCACACTATGGGGTGTGTGTACATGTGTGAACATCACAGCTTGGCCTAGGATTAAAGTCAAGAAGAGATGGTCGAAAAGAAAAGATGAAAGAAGGCTCTCTGCTGCCATCTATCTGTGGACTTAATCCTCAGATCAATTACAGAGTCTTTCCCTAAACGAGAAATGAGAAACTCACATCGAAGAAGCGTCCAGCTTGACCCTGAATCAGCTGGCTGGAGTCTGGCTTGTTTTTGCAGTAGGTAACGTACATGTGGAACTTATCAGCCTGAAAAAAAAAAAAACAAGATATATACTAAAAAACAAGACATATACTATATATATATATATATATATATATATATACTGTATATATATATATATATATACACTGTATAATATATATATATAATATATATAAATTAAACTGTAATTTTCTTGTCAAAAAAGAGCGTTAATACTAAAATCTGAAGTTTACTGAAGTGAAGAATGAAATGACATTTTGTAGGGAATAAACCACTTGCGGACATGCTGTATTAGAACGGGACAAACACTCTGTGACGTCACCCATACTGTAGGTTTTCTGAAAAGCACTTTTGAAACACTTTCAGTTGGAACACGCCTACTTACCTCAGTTACCACAAGCTACCTAGTTTAGCTTTAGCTTAGCTAAAATGCTAAGGTGGCTAATGTTAATTTATAGTATAATGTTACTTTGCATTTGACTGAACTCTATCATCCATACCCTTACTGTACATGTCGTCCTGTGTTAACTCCAACATTTCTTGCGGTAAGTTAGGCCACAACCATTTCAGTTAGCTGGTTAGCTAAAGTAACGCTCAGCAGACTGCTAATGGTTTGACACCTGCAACGCAACTGTCACTCTAATCAGCCATGTCCCTAATTATGCATATTTTTATGGCTTAATATAATGTTAACTGATGAGTTACATAAAAAAAACAGTTGTCATGAATGGGAAATCTAGCTATGAAGCTATTTTTGTATCAGGCTGTAAACATGTTTATTTCTGTTGTAAAACTGGACATTTTAAAATGAGGTTCTATCAGGATTGACTTGCTTTTGGAGCCAAGGTGGTGGAGTCCTAGTGGTCATTTGAGGAACTGCATGTTCTGGCACTACCACACTGGACTCATTTTTTAGAACCAGAGAGAATTAATCACCCCTCATTAAAACAATAACCAATTAGAGTTATTATTTTCTAATTACAGAATGCCTTACGTGAATTACCACAATGATTTACTATTGCAACATTTTTTATTTATTTAATCATCCTTTTTTTTCTGTTTATAGTTCTGTTAAACAGTTATTTACTTACCAACCAGACATAGTTAATTTTTATTTTTTTTAATTAAAGATATTGAGGGAAAAAAGCAACATGATACAGACAAACTGGAAAGTTTTCTAACCTGGAGCTTTCTAAGGAATTTAATGATGTTTACACAGCACTGACTCTGGAGACTCCTTCCATATAAAATGACACAAATATCTCATGAAGTGATCCGTTCTCTTTATTCAATTCGTGCTTGTTCATTAATTAGTTTTAGTCTCTTTACTCTCAAAGCAGCTTTTATAATAGAAAATAATCAACAACTTCTGACCAACTGGAATCAAGAACTCAGTATTCCTAGATTATCAAAGTATATTAGACAGAACAACATATGTGATATCATATGTCTTACCCAAGTAACGAAACAATGCCCAACATCCTCCGGAAGCTGCTCATAGTTCTCCAGCTCTTTCAGAAAAATGCTACAAAAAACAGTGATAAACTACTTTAAGCGAAATCGAATAAAATTAATAACAGCAAAAGACTTTACAAGCTATTAACTGGCGATATGTAAATATAGGGTATGTAAAGTACTTGTTATGGAAATCGTAAATCTCCTGAATGTTCCCGAAGATGACATGCTCCTTGTTGGCGATTCCCTGTGGGATCTCGTCCATGCCACTCGTCATCTCCCACAAGAATGTCTTTTAAAAACAGGAAAGACACAAGATGTCAGTTTGAAGTGTTAATTAACAGAATCAGGAGCTAAAATCTTAGATTTGTGGTAAGTAGGAAAGAAAAAACATGTTATACGCAATGCAATTAGAGGAAAGTAATCAGTATCTGAGTTTGCTTGATGGTTCTTGATGTAAAGTTGAGTTTCACGCCAATATTATTACTGTATCTTGAACCAGAGCAATTTGACAGCATTAAGAGGTTTTTATTTGTTAAAAAACTATAGATCATACTTCCCCCCCATTTATAGCTGCATTTGATGTTATGGAAAATACACAGTCATCCTTTTTTTATCTGGTTATAGTTATGTTAGTCATTTAGTTCATGTTCCATTACCAGCTTTTTTCTTGAACAAAGTGCTGACGTTGGAGACTTGTTCAAAAAATGATAAATTCTCTTTACTGAGAGCTACAAATCTGTTTATGAGGTGTATCTGCCATACCAGTGCCTGTGCACCAGTTGCTACAGAATGTGCTACTGTAAACTTATCATTGGAGCCAGAACTACCGAGCTGCTGTCCATCACCATCGGACCAATCAGAATCGAGAATTCAACAGTGCTATTTGTTGATGTGAAATGCATTCAATTAAACAAAACAAAGTTAGAAATCAATATGTTTTAATGTTCTGCAATAAAAGGATTAAAACACACCTCGAGACACTCCTGCAGATCTCTGACGTACGCTCTCTCAGTCTGCAGCAGCTCTGCCATAATGTACCTGCAGCAGAGAATAAATTTCACCGAGTTCCATAAAACACAGTCTGTACTTTTAAATATTGATCAGAGAAAGAGTTTTCCTCTGGAACTAGTTGCCAAGCAATGTGTAATAACAAGCTGGACTGTCTTGGTATGGATTCGTAAAAAGAAGAAATAAAAAAACTAGACGACTGCATTTGATGCTTTCGTTCTTTTTGCTCTCTCACTCTTTCTTCCTGGCTGATTTTTTCTTCTCTTCGTTGACTTCTTGGTTGGGGTCGTTGAGGTTGACCTCTGGGTCGGTGTGGGTCAGGCTGGCGGGGATGATGTCCAATTCCAGGTCTTTATAGTCCTGTCGGAGACAAGGCAGCGCCTTATAAATGTAATAAAACCAACATTACAAGTACAAATCAAAAGAAAAGAAGAAACCCTGAGATTTAAAATTCTAGAAAGTGAGTAAAAAGTGAAGAAAAATGGTATAATAGAGTGGTTTATGTTTGAGTGACTTACCCTTGCAGGAACCATGATAAGAACTACTAAAGTAGCAATCAGGCATTAGTGATCAATAGATGTAGCAATGGAAATGTTATTTTGTAAATTTGATGCCTGACATCAAAGCTGATTCAGTAGAATGGCTGACATTGATCAAACACTGATCCAATGCAATGGTTGACATTGGCCCAACATTGATGTAAGGAAAATGGCTGACACTGGCCTAACATTGGTCCAATGGTATTGCTTGACGTTGGCCCAACACTGATCAAATGGAATGGCTGAGATTGACCCAACATGGGTCCAATGGAACGGCTGACATTGATCTAAAGTAATGGCTGACTATGGCCTGACATAGTCATTGGGTGCTAATGTATGCCCATCTTGGCCCTCTGACATTGGGTGCTTACTTTGGCAGTGTTATTAGAAAAAGCCTTGGTCAACACTGGACAATTATTCAATAGGTATTTGTGAAAGTGCTTTCTTGCCTACATTTGCCTAATATTGTACTGTACATGAAGAGCCAACATATCAACCCAAAACTGTCACTGGGCCAACATCAGTTTGCTCCTGGCGTTCCTTCATTACAAGTCACAAATTGCTTTTTGTACTATTTTGAACTATTAAGTTAAGTTAAGCCTTTATTTGTCACATATACATTACTGCGCAGTGAAATTCTTTCTTCGCAGATCCCAGCGCAACTGGCATCAGACCACTGGGTCGGCCATGAAAGAGCACCCCTGAAGCAGATATCATTAAGGGCCTTGCTCAAAGGCCCAACAATGGCAACCTGGTGTAACTGGGGCTCGAACCGCCGACAACCTGATCAGTAACTCAGTGCCTTCTGAGCTACCACTGCCCCAATGTGGTAAAACTAATTGTATATACCACATTTATCCAGAAAGTCCCTAGATGAAGATGAGCTCCTCACCTCAGAACATAGCCCCAGTGCTCGGTCCAGACTGGAGCGGTACTGGCCCATGCGTTGAGAGAAGTCCCGGTAGCGTCTGTCCACAGTGGACACCCACCGCTTCAGCTCAGCCACATGGACGTGTCCCTTCTCCACCAGGCTGCCAGCAAGCTGGATCAACAACTTCACCCTCTCCTGGGTTTGCTGGAGGTGACATAAGACTCTGCTTAGAGAACTGATTCAAAGAGTCTCAACAGCTTTACACCATAAAAAAATATGAACTACATTTTAGTTTCTTTGGCATACAATCAGTTTTACCTTCGCAGAGACACGAAATTCCTCATATTCCTTGAGAAGTCCCTGAGTTTTCTCTGTGGTTTCACCTGGAGATGTGTGTGTCAACAAATACTGCTCACCAGTGTCCTGCAGCCAGTCCAGTGCCTGAGATGATAAAAGGGAGAGAAAAATAATAAGAAAACTGTAAGTCCACTTCATCACACCCATCTTTTCCACTGAACACACACAATTAACACCACAGACACTGTTTAGGTCAGCAGAAATCCCTGCCTCACCTGCCTGACGTGGCGTTCAAACAGCACATACTGCTGACACTGGTCCAAGCGCTTCTTCTTCTGCGTCCAGAAATGCAGGACACGATTCTCTCTCTGGAGCAGCTCGCTCAGAATTGCTGTCACACGCACATACACACAGACATATAATAATACACCGAAACACATGCACATACTCTATGAAAGCATGCTTATTGAAACACTACTGTATGTGCGAGGAAGCTTTGGTGACTGACCTTTGACCTGTGTCTCGGGTGCTCGATTGTGACTGGTGACCCCTGACATGCTCACGTTATTGCGGTGGATGTACTTCAGAAAGACCTCAGCGTTCCGGCGCGCTAGAGTGCAGGCCTGGACACAAACCCACACACAACTGTCTGACAGATATAAAGTGAACATCACAGGTCTGTTGGAGGTCGAATTTGATGGAGCGCGACTTTTCTGCGCGGAACCACGTCTTTAATTCCATCCAGAGTGTAGAGCAAATGCAAGTGTTTGAAACAAGGGATCTTTTTTTAAACCCCATGTTAAGCGCACATTGGTCTTGCCATTGGACCACGTTACCTTACGGAACGATAAATCCAACACCGCTGTCGATGAGGTTATAAGTTACAGAGCTAAGTAGTGAGGAGATGCCCTTTGCAGTTTGGTACCTCTAGCCTTCCCTCTCTCTCTTTCCCTCTCCCTGTCTCTCTCTGTACATGTTGCTCCTGAGCTGCCAGTGATCCAGACCCCCTCTGCCATCTGGACCTGTCTGATTCGTCCTGGTGTCGCGCTTCTGGTTGGAGATCTCGTCTCATGGATGCCCGGTGTGGTGACTGGGGACGGTTCCACTTTACCATGAAGACGGTCCTGACCTCAGCTGATGCTGACAGCTGTTCTGATTACTCATGACTGCAGTCGCTCGATAGTTCTGGACTGGAGTTTCCTACAGTCTACCTGAGCCTCCAATAAAGAACTGGAATCCATATTAACTTAAACACATCTCCTGTTATACTGAACTTCCAGTCTCACACAGTACTGTATGAATGCAGATCAATCCCTGCTATCCGTTATCACCCAAATGAGGATGGGTTCCCTGTTGAGTCTGGTTCCTCTCAAGGTTTCTTCCTATTACCATCTCAGGGAGTTTTTCCTTGCCACTGTCGCCGTCGTCCAAGGCTTGCTCATCAGGGACAATCTTATCATTTTGATTCATACACATTCACACTTTATACAAACTTAAATAATTCGCCGAAAATTTAATTGAATGCCTCCGGGTGGCGCAGTGGCAAAGTGCTCGCCCTACCATCCGCAGATCGCAAGTTCAATTCCCGGGTGATGCTGTAACTTCTCGCAGCCGAAGGTCTAGAGAGAGTCCTCCGAGTGTGTAACGCCGCCCCTAACGGTGTGTGAGCGAGCAGTTTGAAAAGAAGCGGTCGGCTGGCATCACGTGGTTCAGAGGAAACATGTGATAGTCTTCGGCCCTCCTGACTGAGGGGTAATAGTAGCCTTAATGTGAAGCCCCCTAGTGACGGGGAGGAATTGGACTTGACTAAATTAGGGAGAAAAAATTTTTTTTTGGGAACCCCCCCCAAAAAAAAACCCAAATTGAATTGAATTGAATAGCAGGTGTTTCAAAATGGCAGCCGTTTGGCGTCATACAAACATAATATATGTGAAGCGCATATTGAACGCAAAAGTTTCAAACTTTTTTCAAACTTACAGAATCAGCTGTAACCCAAAAACATTTATAATTGTACATTATTCTAACAACTGCTAGGAGCACTAGACTGAAAGGTGGTCCATTCCCACCACCTACTGTAGCTAACTTTCCCCATTACACAACATCCATCCAATTGTTAATGTGGCGTAAAAACACGAGCTTCCGTTGAGACACGAGAAGCTAGGGAACTTAATTGATCATGTATCACAGGGCAGCCTAACACGCTCAGAGGAAAGTGAGAAAGCTATCTGCTCTCTTCTGCATACAGGAGCTCACGGATGCTTGTGATTGGCTGCTGTCGGTAAGATTGACTTGGGCGAAATCCCAGACAACTTTGATGATATTTGTGAACAGAAGCAAAATAAGAATCTCGTCTATTACTTTTGTTCTACAAATCCATAAATTAATTTGGAGTCTCTACTGTATATAGCATCCCCTGGTCGTTATGGAAACGTGCCAGACAGGGATGTGTCAGAGCTGACCTGTCCTCACTTTTATCACTCCATGTACAAATACAGTATGAGGGACGTTCAAGTCAAAACCGGGACTTTTGATTGCGAAGTATAACAGAACCTGTAATGTTCCTATGCTTTTTAAAAAGAAATACATTCTTTTAAATCTAATAGACATAGACAAAGCTTCAGCCGTTTTGTGTTTAAACTCTGCAGAAGACTAAAACGTTTTTAAATGAACTCATTTAAATGTAGCATTTACGTAGAGGTGTTTCCAGGCTCCTAGCCAAACTAGGACAGGTATATCGGGACAGATGCAGCGTATTTGCGTATGTTCGTGAGAGTGTGAGTGTGGGTAAACACATCATTAATGTGTGTGAGTGTGTGTTTAACCTTGAGAAAGGCTTCTTTTTGTTCTAGGTGCTTGCTGATGAGAGGAACCACGTGATCGGTGTCTGACGTCGAGCCGAATTTGTCGTGCGCTCCGCACCAGTCCTCCTCCCTCCTGTACTCCTGCTCCAGGCTCTCCAGCACGTTACACACCTGAGTGAGATACACACACACACACACACACACACACACATACTTATGCTTAATACAGTTCTAAATTTGCACAATGTAAATTATTAAGATCTAATCTGAAGTATTATTCTAAGCTTGTTAAGCAAGAGTCTGCACCCCTGCGACACACACTCGCTCCTCCGCACTCCTTCACACCGCACCTGCTCGGAGGTCTTATAGAAGGCCACTGAGGCGTTGACCAGCTTGAGTCGATCCTCCATTTTCAGCATGAGGGTCTGCCAGTGGAGCGCTACCGTCTCGGCGCAGGCTCGAACAGCGTCCGGGTCGTAGTGGCCGGCCTGCAGCATCATCTCAGCTCTCTGCTGGAGCTGCAGAGCGCTCTGATGTGTCCGCTGCAGCGAATCTGCATGGAGGAGAGACTGGAGGCAGAAACAATCAGCTTAGTTTACATCATTTAACCCATCTGTAAGACATGCAACTGATCGGTTGCTTTTTCCACCAAGTACCATCCCAAAACTCTGGGTGATGTCTGTTTTAGTTGCGTTTATACAGTGTGAGTTAAGTTTGCGGGGCGGCACCTCCAAGGTCCAGGTTCGATTCCCGCCTCGAGGTCGGTGTGCATGGAGTTTGGTGGGATTCCCCCAGGTACTCCCCCAGTTTCCTTTAACATGCAGATTAGACTAATTGGTGCTCCCAAATTGCCCATAGTGTGTAAATAAGTGTGTGCATACTGTATGTGTGTCCTGCAATGGATTGGCACCCCCATGAGCTCCAGGCCCCCTGTGACCCTGTATACAGGATGAAGTGGTATAGACGCTGAGTGTGTGAGCGAGTGTTTGCATGTCGGTGGTAAAACGTTGGTGTTCCTCTATCATCCTACAGGTGGTGCACTGTCTGAAAAAAAAAATTTAATCAGGATATTCATACTATAAAATAGTGAATCGCAATACAAATCCAGGTATCGTGATAATATCGTATCGGGAAGGACCTTATCCTGAATAGCCACTTTAAGACATTAAGTAAGAAGAAAAAAAATATTTATATTTATAATATTTAATAATAAATAATAAAAATGTAAATAAAAAAATAAATAATCTAATCTAATCTAATGATCTAGCAGATAAGCGAGATATATATACTGTACGCAGAGATCACAGTTAACAGTCTGCTTTATGCACATGGAGATCAATTTCATTTATCGAATTTCATTGTTTAACACCACAACCTCTCATTTCGTAGATGAATTAACCCTAACAGCTGCATTTCCCTGGCACCAGCACTATTTAATCCACATGTCTCCTTTTATTACCACGGAAACGAAAAGCTGCTTTCGAAGCCAGTGTTTATTTACTGACAAAAAGAAAAAAAAAAGAAAAAAAGAAAAGTATTTTCATTTAAAAAGCCAACCTAGTGCACCGCAGTGTGCGTTTTAACCTTGATTGCCTCTGGAGTGTCTGGCACAGAGGGAACGCTTTGGCGTACAATCAGAGCGGCTCTTAAGCTCGCTCCCAAGATCCGGCTGAAACCGGTCGTGATTAGTTGTGAATTATAGGAGGCAATTTGCTGAATTAAACTCGTCTCAGATATTTACTGGGAGTCGAAGTAGTAAAAAAGTTTTGCAGGTGCAGCCCTTGGAGACGGAACGAACATCTTTTCAGGCTCTTATAATAAAAATTAGGCGACAAATAAACGACAAATGTCATTGTGTGATTTGTTGTAAAGTGCAGCATCTCTCCAACTGTTAATACTGCTCTTATGGGTTTGTAGGTTTGCATAATTTGCAAAATAAAAAACGTCATATTAAAAAGTGTAAAATATTGCGGCGTGCTGATGGAGGTGAGGTTTCTTTATTTCAAGCTTCTATTAATATTTTATGTCCTTTAACACATACACCTTGTTCTCTATACGGCAATTTGCAAGATTTATTCTTCCTCTTCTTCTTATGAATAATATTAAAGTTTAAATACTTCTGCTAGCTTGTTCTTTAATCGTTTGCCCTCTAGTTTCAGTAAAACGAAAAGGTGGATTAATGTGCAATCACTTGCAGTTAACATCACAGGCAGCAGGTGGCAGTAAAAATGACAAACCGCCGCTTTTAACGTTTCTGACGCAATTAAATTAACAGTTTTGTAGTGGTGTAGTTATCAATGCAATGCACCTGACTTTGAACCTTCTTCCTTTAAAAAGAAAAAGAAATTATAACCCTTAATTAAGCCCCACCCCAAAAGTAACTTTTTTGTTTTATATTTGTTTTATACAGTTTTATAAGATTTAGATTTTTGATAAATGTGTATAGGGTGGGAGAATGAGTGCAAATTAGGGAAACAACAGAAAACTAAAAACATACACAGCCAACAAAATAGTGACTCTACTTGACGAAAGCACGCCTGATGATGTCATTACCTCGATGGCGAGCTGGAACTGCTCGTGCTCTCTCTGCAGCTGCTCTGCTTCGGACAGAGACCCGGCGTTCACCGTACTCGCCGTGAGCATGGACTCGCCGTTACGGATCCAGCCGAGAACCTGGACACGTGAAAACACGAACAAGATATTATGTAAAGGCGTAATGTTTGCAGCAGGATTCTGATCGGAACAGCACTGTGGTGTCATGACTGTTGATTATGGCTGATTCAGAGCGAGTCGTCCTGTCTGCTGCTCAAGGCCACAGAAAGAATCATGCTTTTTAACTGATTCATTTCTCTGATGGACAGGAAGTGCAATGCCGGTCAGAAAGAGGAGAGAGAGAGAGAGAGAGAGAGAGAGAGAGAGAGAGAGAGATGCACTATCAGCTGGCATTTAAACTTCAACTAAAGGTAAAGGCATCACTTAGACACTCAGACAGGCACTGTTCCCAGGTGTGTCTGTACAGTATATAATGAGGATTGGGTAATGTGGTGCACGAACACACACACACACACACACACACACAGACCTGTTTGACTTCAGCCTGTAGGTGGCGAAGCTGTAAACACTGCTCGAGGCGCTTGTGTGTGTGTTCTGCACTCAGTTCCAACTCGTGTTGTTTCTCATGCAGAAACTCCAACAGCTCCTGGACCTGAGCTGCCAGATCTACATCCTTCTCTCCACTCAGCTCCATACCTGCACACACACACACACACACACACACACACATATATACCATATATATTAATTTTAATTATAAAACTTCATTTACAATTTTAGTCTTTTTTTCCCATCAAAATACAAGGTGCAAAATTATTGGCACCCCACACAAATGCATGCTTCAGTCAATATTTTAAGATTTTTTTTTTTTTTTTTTTTTACAGTTTGATAGAAATTAACTACTTAAATTTTTAGCATATTTCCCCCCTGCAAAATCTTTATTAATTTTTGCCAACCTCCATACAACTGAATGTTCTGAACAACAAATTTACCAGGACACGGTAGAGTTTTAATTGAAAACAGTTATTCACATTTTAGCTACTTTTTGTCCAGCAAAATATAGCGCAGTCTTTTTTTTGCCATCAGAATACAAGGTGCGAAATTATTGGCACCCAAATCATACGAATGCATCGCGTCAGTTTTAATTGAAAATACGTATTTCAATTTTTAGCATATTCTAGACTATAAAGTGCAAAATTATTGGCACCTCTCCAATTAAACTTTTTTATGTTAGGCTTAAAGTTAAGAAGAGTACCGCTGGAATGTCTAACAAGGATTTTCGAGGCACTTGTGCGCTTGCACAAACCTAAGAATGTAAAAAATTCAGAGTCCTGGATACTTTAAATTGCAGGACTCTGAATTTTTTACATTCTTAGGTTTGTGCAAGCGCTCTTCCCTCCTCAGTTCATGCCACAGGTTTCCATAAACGTGTGCCAAGTCTTATCTTTGCAGCAACGTCAAATGGGTTTTGAGATAAAATATCCCAGTACTTAGCGGAATTTATAATCCCATCAATCTTGCTCTCAGGAAGCTTTTCTCGGGTTACAAAAAGTATCTCCCGACGCGTTAGAAGGTACAGGAAGAGGCTCAGTGCTGCTTCTCTCTCTAGGGGAAGTTTCTGTAAATATTCATCGTGGAACACTTGTTGAAACAAATGTTGGGAAAGCTTTTAAAAAGAATTAGTTGAAACAGGACTTGTATAAATGTGATCAAAGCATAGATTGGGAATGTATGAAAAATCTGAGACATGCAGAAACAGCAGGATATACAGGACAGTGCAAAGGTTTTGATCCTCTCTGATTTCTTCATATTTTGCTTCCAAAGAGCCAGACTTTCTTAGATTTTTAACGTAGTCTTGAGGAATATTTTTTCTTCCTGAAGAACTTTTTTGGATCTAATATTTGACAAGTTTTGTCTCTCATTTTCAGTCCAGTCCCTGTATCTGAGCCCTTTCAGAGGGATGTTTTTTTGTTTTTTGCTCAGGTTGTTATAACACCTCAATGTCAGGACAGCGGCTGAGACAGGATTAGAGCAAAAAATAAAAGAATGAATGAAAATTTTTAAAAATATGAAAATTACACACCTTCTGTCCTGTTTTGTTCTATTCTATTCACCAGCTTTGACTTAATTGGTTTCCCCTGATCTTTGTTTCACCCTTAACTTTTTGTCTATTAACACCACAGTCAAAAGTTTACACACCTTCTAATTCCGTGGTCTTTCCTGATTTTTATTTCTTTCTACACTGTAAAACAATGTTGAAGGCGTTTATGTGTAAAGCTTCATACAGTAACGGCTCTAATCTGAGGTGCTGTTTGTTAATTGATGACTTTATTTGTATCTAAATGAACGAAATGTCCAGTATTGTTCTAGAATGTAGAAGATAAATCCCAAAAACTAAAAACGTTGAATGTGTCCAAACTTTTGACTGTCACTGTATGTGCTAACAGGAATGATTTCCTAAAAACATTCTGCTCAGTTTCATTCATTTTTATCAAGCGTGCCAATATTTATGCATGGATATCCCCGCCTGTATTTCTCCTTGCCGTCAGTCATTATTTTTCCTAATTATCCAGGTCATGATTTGCTCCCGTGATAATTATCAGCCTTTCATGTACTGGAATGGGGAGCAGATTAAACAGAGCAGGGATGCGAATCAATTGCCATCCAGCAGGAGGCACTAGCGAGATAAGACGAGCATAGCGTGACGTCTCGGCTGGCCGCTCTCAATCCTGCGTGTAATTGTTAAAAAAGTGTGTGAGAGAGACAGGGGACATGCCATCCAGGTGAGCGCCTGTGCAGAGACACAGAGTGACCCAGCTACCCAGTGATGCAGGACACACTGTTTTCTTCTCTCTCTCACCCTTTACCTCATGCATGCACTGATATGGGTATGCACTCACACACACGCACTCTGTGTGTTTCAGTCTGCTGGAGCAGTACAGGGTATTTCACCCCTCCTTCACTCTCATTTCACCCCCATAGTTGCTCCCTGCGGGCAGCGTGATTCAGTCTCCATGGCAACTACACACCGGGCAGCAGGAGGCGGTTCCCATGGGAACGTAATAGGTGCGTGACAGGGTGGCTTGTACAGCAGCTTGTGCTGCACATACACACACACACACACACACACACACACACACCAAACCCCCGGACGTGAACGATGAACCGTGTCCATCGGCAACCCGGAGGGTGACTAGCGAGGGGGCCTGTCGTCATGGCAACCTTGGTATAGGGAATGTAAGGGTAGGGGGGGGGGGGCTTGGTTTCCATAGCAACCCCACCCCTGCACACACTACATATGTGGAATGATATGGAAACGATCTCTCGCTCCATTTCTCTCTCTGTCTTCCTCTCAGCACTACATGACACTCTTTGTCCTTACGCCTACCTTCTAGGACTTTTTTTTTTTCTATTTTTTGTTTCTCGAAATCTCTCATTCCTCTCCGTATGACGAGCTTCTCAACCACGGCGAGCGCCTCGGAGGTGGTGTGTTGTTGTTGTTGCCCGTGTAGGAGAAACCCACAGGAGCCACTGAAACCACACCACGCACTCGTGCAGCATTTTGTTCATCCTCTCTAAAGCCTTAACTCATCCGTGTACCGTTCTTCATCTCTCCATCTCTGCTCTGAGTGCTGTCAGGAACATTTAGAGCTAAGCACCAGGTTTTACCATAAATCACACACTAAGTCTGACTTACTAGGCTTTTCATGTTATAAGGTTTATTTGTTTATTTATTCACATATCTAGCCGTCTAGACGTTAAAAATGACTACAGTAGCAGCCTAGTTAAAGTTTCCATAGGCTTCAATCTGTTTTGAGTTTCAGTATCCAGGTTTTAGACTTCTACTCAAACCAATTATTGATTAATGAGCTTGATTTAATTAACTAAAGTCCTGGCGGGTAGCCGTTAATCAGTGAAGATCAAACGTGTCACTGTAAGCTCTAATTCTGACACACATTCCGAAGTGTGTTTAGGACAGCGTATGCGAGTCTCACCTGACGCCTGCACCTCCATGATGTACTGGTGCAGGTCCTGTCCCTGCTGGATGACCTCATAGGTCATGTTGTTCATGGCGAGTTTGCGCTCGGTGTGACGGTGGAGCCTCTGCTCGGCCAGCGTGAGCTCCTCCGTGTTGAAATCCGTCGCCTGCCGCAGGAGGTCCTGCTTCCATGCGTCCAGCTCGCCCGTGACCTGAGAGCAACGATAAAATATAACAAAATAACAATATAATTTATTATATGAATATACAAGAGTTTATATACAAGAATTTCATTTGAATATTTAACTTTTAAATACACCCTCATTAAAAAATGATTCGGGCTGAGCTGCGAGTCATGAATGCACTGCTGTCTTCACTTCTTCATCAGAAGTGACTCTTCGTCCTCGTAGAGCTGCTTTCAGGTTACCAAATAGGTGAAAGTCTGATGGAGCGAGATCAGGACTATAGGGAGGACGCTTTAACACCTCAGAGTGGACACAAGTGTGCGGATGTGCGTCATCATGCAAGATCACGACGCCCTTGTACTGTATATCAGTCCTCTGCATTTTATTAAAAAAAGTTTAGGCTTCAGCTCTTCGATAAGCGTCTCACTGTAACGAGCACTGTTGATTGTTGAACCTTTTTTCCCCTGATGGTGTTCCAATACTTCTGGTCCTTGAGAATCCCAGAAAACTGTAAGCATTGATGAATTGATGGACGGCTTATACAGTACCACTGCTTTTTTTCCTCACGTTATAATTTTTTTTATACATATTTATACTTTGAAGAAACGTTTTCCAAAATCGCCTATTGCACCTTTAAATACATCTCTGACTCAGAGAAACGAAGAGACACATATTCCCTAGCAACAAGCACCCACACCGAGTAGGTAACTTTGTACCTATTTACTCTGCGGATCACAAAACATGCACACAAACATCGCGCAGAACACAAAATCAACAAACACGGGCTCGTACCCAATCGGGAAGTGCGTGTGTTCAAATACAGCCATGCTCGATAAGCGACATGCTGACCAGAACAAACATGCACGCACACAACACACAAGCGTCGACAGAGACCATACACACATACACACACAAACACACACACACACACACACACACACACACACACACACACCCACCTCCAAGGCGTACTGCTCGAAGATGCGCAGCTGCAGGAAGATATCGAGTTTGATCCTGCGCTCGTGGAAGAGTTCCTCCATGTGAGCCTGCGCCTCGTCCAGCTGCTGCAGCACGCTCTCGATGTGAGCCACCGAGCTGGCGTGGGGCAGCCTGTTACTCGCCAGAGCCGAGTCCCTGCGTATACACACACACACACACACACACACACACACACACACACACACACACACAGAGCAATCAACAGGTGAAGGAGCTCCGGAGGACAGACGCACCCGCCAGCTGTTCTATCTGGCAGGTCTGAGTAGTCAGTGATGAACACATCTGGCACTGATCTGACTCGAGGTGTCATCGACGTGCAGATGTGTCCGGTTGTGCTACTGCTTCTGACATGAATCTAGGGTGTCCTGGCTGTCACTCAGTCTCACCGTAGGTGCTGGATGAGCTCCTCTCCCTCCTTGATGACGTTGAGCGTAGCGTCCAGCGTGCTGCTTTGCTGCTGCTGAAACTGCCTGATGAGCTCCTGCACCGAGTCCACCGACTCCGAGCACACGGGTTCGACCAGGCCTTTCTGCAGCTCCTCCATCCATGACCACAACTGGACACACACACATACAGTACATGTAGACACATATAGGTGATGTACAAACTCACACATAATGTATGTATACAAATTACAGTTTGTTCCTCTGGGTGAGATCTTAACGGTTTTGTGCAAATCCAGATGTCGGGACAACAGCTGTATTGTATGTATGATTTCTCGTACGGTGTTCTAAGATGCTATGCTGTCCACCATGAATATGTTTACTATATATATTGGGATCAATCGTGAAATAAAAAAGAAATAAGATAAGTGTGTGTGTGTGTGTGTGAGAGGGGTGTTTACCTCTTTGGTGTGTGTGTGGAAGGACACCGAGAGATCCAGGAGGAGTTTCCTTTGCTCCACTCTGCGCACAAACTCCTGAACCCTGACCTCCAGGTGATGGGCGGCGGCGTAGATCTCTTCAGGGTCGCACTCCCCCGTCTGTGCCAACTGCTCGGCCGCTTCTAAGAGCTTATCAGCGTTGGTGTACGTGTTCTTTAAAGAAAGAGAGAGACAGTGAGAGGACATTATACTCCATTCTGTTATAATACATCATTGTTGAATTCTCGATTCTGATTGGTCGGAAGGTCATGATTAGTTTCATAACAAGCTGGAAAAGTCTTATTAACTTCAAATGCTGTGGTATGAGAGGAATAAAACACGTTACTATGTGCACGTCAGGATGAGAACTACGTAGTTGATTGTTTTCCTAGAACAGCACACCCCCAAGAGATTTATTCCTGGAATTCTGAAACACCAGGTCCGTTACTAGTCATGCAACATCATACACATCAAGTAGATTTTGCTGCTGTATGCGCCTATTTCTCACACACACACACACACACACACACACAAACACATTGTTCGTACCTGTGCGACTTCCTGGAAGTCGTCGTGTCGTTTCTGTAGCGCTCGTGCCCGATGTACAGACTTCCCCACGCCGGTGTGTTTACTGAGAAACGCCTCTCCATGGTTCTGGATCCAGTCCAGGACCTGCGCACACACACACACACACACACACACACATACATATATATATACAGTATATATATATATATATATATACCATTCAGAATTGAAACCCAGAATGTACAAAATCCTTCAATGCCCCGATTTCAGTCCTTAAAACACTCACACACATCAAGTTCCAGCGAGTTTTTTTTTTTTTTTTTTTTGCTTTAGTGAATTAAATATAATGACAATGTGAAGAAAAAACACTAACAAAAGAAATAACTCATAAACATGACCTGAAGGCTGCGCAAAACATCATAAACATCCTTTTCTTTATATCATCTTGTCAGCTACATACGGGAACATTTTTATACTTTATTTGTACTATATTTACATTTGCCTTTAGACGAACGTTTCTATAATAGGTGGGAGGTTTTTCTTTACTTAGTCACATGACTAGACTGGCTTCAAGCATGCAGCTCAAAAAAGATGAAAACTTGCATTAAATCCTTATACTGTACACACAATAGAGAACCACCTCATATGTACAGCAGCTTGAAAATGCAAACTTGGCTTGACTTGGGTTCCACAAGGAGTGGGTTGCCAGATATTGAAAAATATGTACTATATATATGCAGTGCAGTGAAAAAGTATTTGACCCAAGTAATGATTTCATTTATTAAGGGAAAAACGCTGTCCAAAACTACCTGGCCCTATGTGAAAAAGTAATTGCACCCTTGCTAAGTCATATATGAACTGTGATTTTTGGAAAGCTGAGTTAAATGTCACTTGCCGCGCCCAGGCCTGATTACTGCCAGACATGTTGAATCAGGAAATCACTTAAATAGACCCTGCCTGACATACAGTAGTAAAGAAGGGTAAAACGTCTCAAAAAGCAACACGATCTAAAGAAATACAAAAACCCAGATGAGAAACAATGTAATTGACATGTATCAGTCTGGAAAGAGTTGCAAAGCTGTTTCTAAGCTTAGTGACTCCAGCAAACCACAGCTGTTGTACACAAATGGAGAAAACTTGAAAAGGTGGTGAACCTTCCCAGGAGTGGCGACCTACCAAAATTAGTCCAAGAGAACAACGATGTCCGAGAATGTCCGGCGGTCAAGTTTGCTCAAGTGCACTTAGGGTATATAGCGGAACAATGATCCAAAATACATCTGCAGGTCCAACTCAGAATGGCTTAAAAAATAAGTAAGTAAGTGAATAAATAAATAAATTAATGAATAAATAAATAAATAACGGTTTTGGAGCAGCTTAGTCAAAGTCCGGACTTAAATCCAATTGAAATCTTCAAACAGGCCGGTCATGTTTGAAAAAACCCTTCAATGTGAATGAATTAAAATAATTCTGCAAAGAAGAGTGGGCCAAAATTCCTCCAGTGAAAGACTCATTTGCAGTTGTTGCCGCCATGGGTGGCCCGACCAGTTATTTTAGGGGGCAATTACTTTTTCATGTAGAGCCAGGCAGGACATGGACAGCTTTTTTCCATTATTAAATCATTTAGAAACTACATTTTGTGTAATATCTGCAACCTACTGTATGTAATCTTTATGTACTTTTACATTTTATTTGATGATCTGAGTCACTTACGTGTTACAAATCTGCAGAAAAAACAAAACAGACACCAAATACTTTTTCACGGCACTGTATTTTCACCTTGTGGGATAGGCTCCAGGCCCTCTGCAACCCTGAATACAGGATAACGCAATAGAGACGATGAGTAAGTGAGTAAGTGAGTGAGTGAGTGAGTGAGTGAGTGCATTTTCGCCCTGGGATTAATAAAGTATGTTCTTATAATTTAGCTAGCACTTTATAGTTAAGTTGGGCTTGGCAAACCTGTCGTTAGACCACTCAGCCTGCTGCCATCCACCTTTCCGAAAACCCTAAAGAACAGTTTGAAAGGGAAGCTTTCACGGCGCAATAACAGACCTCGGTTCACAGGAAGCTCTGTGTATTGTCAGTAGTGTATTGACCACAGTCCAAACATAATACACCAAACCTCCAGAGAGGACGCAAAGCAAATTTCACCCAGAGCTGTGACTCAGTCAGCCTCTCTCTCTCTCTCACTCACTCACTCACTCACTCTTTTTCTCCCACACACTCCCTGCCCCACGCATACTGTACACTCTCAAACATGGACGTGTATATACTGTATACACACATATTCACTGTGTACTATATATGCCACACATGTGCTTCTGATTGATCATCCAGTAATGGGCGTGGTCTTACCCAGGATGACTCCTCCCCTAACGGTGAACATCCATCGATCCATGACGCCCCAGGCACATGAGCTGACGCAGGTTTGTCTACACCTTCTAACACATGTTGATCTTTTAATTCCTCACCTGTTTGTGTATATTTCATATTAAACCTCATACCAGAAATCTGTCGTGTCTTCCCACGTGTACGTGTGTGGGTGTGGGTGTGGGTGCGTGTCATGTTCAACAGCACACCTGCTGCACATCTTGCTGGAACACACACAGCTGCAGTCTCTGGTGCAGGCGCAGTTTGCGGTGCTGAAGCAGACCGTCCAGCCTGCGGTGCTCGTGCACCACCTCGTGCATGACGTCCAGAACGGCGCGCACCGCCTGGCTGTAGTCCGCGCCAGTCGTCACCGAGCCGGGGTCAGCCTGAGGCTGGGGCCTCTGCAGGACGTCCAGCAGGGTCTTCCCTTTCTGACTCACCTGCAAGAGGACAGAGACATACTTCCTTCTGTAAGCAAATGAGAGAAACAAGAAAAAAAAAAATAGACATTTTCAAATACGAGGGGTGTTCAAGTCAAACCGGGATCTTTCTCATGAGAAGAAGAAGACGAGATCCGAGCGCATCCTGTTAGTCATGCTAATAAGTGACTCCTATTAACGTGTGTCCTATTAGGTGCCGCTAACGTGTCAGCCGGCACAAATCACATGTTAAGCGAAATAGTGTGCGACTGTGTAAATGCAAGCAGAGAACAGAACATGTTATGAAATTTCTGGTGAATGAAAACATAAAACCTACTGACATTTACAGAAGACTTAAAGCACTGTATGGTGATGAGACTCTTTGACGCGTAAACAGCGATACCAACTAAGGTGGCTCAGAGCCCGATGAAGACGTTGCCGCGAACTTTCAACTTTCCTTGAAAAATGAAAGCTAACTTGTTGCCCACTTTGCTGGAGAGACGCAGGTATCTGTGGGAACACATTCACCAACACCACTTGCACATTACAGGAACTCGGCTGGGAGTTATTGCCACGTCCTCTGTACAGTCTTAACCTCGATACAAGCCATTTTCATATGTTTGGGACATTAAAGGGGTTCCTGGGAGGCCAGTGTTTCAGGCTCTGAGAAAAGTCTACCTTGATGGTATCCAAATACTAGTAAAACGTTGGGATAAGTTAGTTATACAGACAAATAAAGCTGTTTTTACTCTTATAACTGTGTTCTGTTATTCTGCATCAAAAGTTCCGGTTTGACTTAATCACCCTTCGAAGCATCATAATGTCTAAATGACTTTTCAACAGCTTGGATTTAATAACTGAAATTTTCTAGTAACAGAATTCAGGACAATTATAGTTATAGATCTTGAAATAGCTTTTCAAGCATTGTCACAATGTTTCTTGTTCATTTTAATACCGTATCAGGGTATTATCCTGTAATACACCATAGTTAAGGAATGAGCATCATACACTATAAAGGCTTTATGAGCAGTGTAAGCACGTACCTCGGTGTACGCTGTGGTCACCTGCTCGTACAGATTCTGATGGCCGTGGATGGCCAACTCCAGCTCCTGCATCGCCGCGGACAATCCTCCCTCGCTGCACGCCTTTGCCCAACCCTCGACTCCGGAGAGAAACTGCCAAACCATAGCAGAAATAAATAAAGTGAAGAAGACACAGAATTCATGCCAAATAATTTCCATCTTAACCCCGAACTGTTGGTGAAAAACAAACAAACGTTTGTCTGATTATGAATTCAGGATTAAAGTAAGTGACATTATAGTGACCCGGCGTTCTCCAGGAACCGAATAAAAAACACAAGAGGAAATGGATATTTACACAGCAGTAAATTAGCAGAGTTAGTATTAAGTAATATGACAAAAAACAAATTCCCAGAGGAGTGCAATGTTCTTGTTAAACAGACACGAACGTTAGCGGTACGCTAAACAAATGATCCGAATAAGCCGAGTTAGCACATTTAGCTGCAGGAGATCGGGCCGCGATTTGCTCGGTGACACAAAGTGGGAGTTATTTCCACAGTCACAGCAGATTAAACAAGACCAGTTCACAGATGCTGGCGAACTGAAATAATAAGCGATTCTTTGCAACCAAGTTAGCAAAGGTCACTGTGCAAGCAAGCAACATTTTTTAATTTATCAAATTTGATTTAGGTCCCGTGATTGGATCAGATTTCTAAAGTAACATTTAAGCTTTGGATAAACAATTTCAGGGTTTAATTTAATTCCTGTGTCAAAAATTTGATTGCAGACATTGTGAAGAGCGTTAACCCCGCGTCCATTAATTGTAAACATTTAAAAACCCTAGCAGACCTGCTCAGCTTTCTGGTGGAAAACAGAGGACATGGCGAGAATGGCGCTGCGCTCCTCCAGGGACGAGGCGAAGCTCTTCCAGTCCTGATCCAGCTGCACTGAGACCTGCTGGATCTGATCGGCGGCGTAGTGGCCGGCCTCACACAGCCGCGTGGCCACCGAGGCAATCCGCGTGATGTTCACGTAGGCGTTCTGATCGAATGTAAAGACGACACACGAAGTCAACATAAGCTTGATCTAAGCAATTAAAGGATTTCCAAAATTCTCATAATATTAACATGGTGCAAAAAATTTACAAATAAAGTTGCAATGAGTTTCATGGTAGAAAATCAGGTGAGTGTAAAGGATGGAAAGTGAATATAATATCGGGGAAAAAAGAATAAACAAAATGTTAAGCTAACAAATTCAGACAAATCTGGCTAATTCGAATGCTCTGAATAATGCTCTCTATTGAACAAATCCATCAATTCATCCAGCATTTTCTTACTAGACTCGTCAAATTATCAAAATCAACCCAATAACTGATCTGGCTAACTCAACTTCATGTTAGAACTCACCAGAGATCTTACTAATTCTAATTCTAACTTCTCAAAGGCTTCAACTAACTCGAACTGAAATAAGGGCAAATCAAACAAATCAAATTCCGCAAACTTGTTCTAATCCACAAAATTATCAAGATAACACAAATCATCCAGCTAACTTAAGTCAACCAAGTCATCCAGCAAAATTCCAGCTCATCAAATAATCCAGCTAAATGGAACTTAATCAGTAATAATAAAGGCGGCTAAAACGATTCATGCACTTCAACCTCCTCTAATTATACAGTTATTCAAGTCAAACGAAGCCCACGACTCATTAAATCAAGCTATCGCTTCATATAAATAAGAAATTCAACTCAGCAGGTGTTCGAATGTGAGTGATTAAGCAAATACCTTTCCTTAAACAAGCAGTTCAGCAGCAGGGTTTTTGAGACACACTGCTAGAACGAGGATGACTTTTTTTGTACACAAGGATATCGCATGCTGTTAAAAATCCTACCATGGAATTCATGGCGAAGTGGTCATGCTGGGTCTGAAGGTCGGTGGCGTGCTGGTAGCTCACCCCGATCTCTGTGTGCGTCTGCAGGAACAGCTCCTTGTTGTGGCCAATCCACTCAAACATCTACAGACAGACAGAGAGACAGAGAGAGAGAGAGAGAGAGAGAGAGAGAGAGAGAGGTGAGAAAAAGGACAGCACACTCGCTTAGCAGAGACTCAAGTGCTTCCTGTTATGAGGCCATATGGTGATAAACGAGCCTCACAGAGCATAGATTATCAAGTTGAGCCAATCAGGACAAGTGCTCCTGCATAAATATTTACTACAGAACAGGCATATTTATTCAACAGCGGATGCAAGTCACAGAAAAATTTAGTTGCCCGTAGGCCGAGGATAAACCGTTAAATTCACTCCTACACTCTTTTCAGCTCTGTGCAAAAGTGAAGAACGAGTAGATGTCATATTTTGAGCATGCCTGGTTTAATTTAAACACAATATCTCTTCTAAATGTACTGTACAATCTTCTTGAAATGCATTGCCACCCCAATAGTTGATACAATATTTCCAGAAGACTATGATGGAGAAAATAACGACACGTCCGAGCTTCCTCCTCTAATGTCTGTCAAGGTCAGACACCCTTGTAGAAGAATGTGGAAACTCAGACACGCTAAATATTTCAACATTTCTTCTTTTCTAGGTTCACACATTTGGGTGCCAGTTTAGACAAAGAAGAGACTGAGAAGCCCGCTGCGAAACTTTTTTCACATGTTTTGTCTCGTTCCTGTATAGATTTTGGTGTACTGTATGTTCAGGCAAGTTGTAACCTCATGGCAGAAGCAGTCAGGTTTGGGGGTAAGTTGTATTAGGTTTTAAGGAGTTTTGCTTGAACTCAGTTCACTTGTACTCTTGTATTTAATAAGGTTTGTATAAGGTTTGTATTCTCAAATATGAATATTTTTCATAGGTGTTAAATAATTTGCCAAATGTTTTGGGTTAAATACAATTATGTTATACTTATATGTTCTTTTAGATCATTCTTATATATATATATATATATATATATATATATATATATATATGTAAAAAAAAAATTGTTTTTGTTTTTTTCCCCCCGATTTTCTCCCTAATTTAGTCGTGTCCAATTCCTCCCCGTCACTAGGGGGCTCCCACATTAAGGCTACTATTCATTCAGCCGGGAGGGCCGAAGACGATCACGTGTTTCCTCCGAACCGCGTGACGCCAGCCGACCGCATCTTTTCGGACTGCTTGCTCACGCACCGTTAGGGGCGGAGTAATACACTCGGAGGAAAGCGCTAGCCGCTCCTTCCGCGTGCGCAAGCTCACAGATTCCCCTGATTGGCTGTAGAGCCGTGATTAATGTGGGAGCACAAAGTACCTCTCATCCCTTCCCTCTGAGAGAGTTCGGCCAATCAGCTCTCTCTAGACCATCCGCCTATGAGAGGTTACAGCATCACCCGGGAACCGAACCAGCGATCCCCGGGATCATTCTTATATTTTAAAAGGATATACAAATGCTTGAGTGATAAAATAAAAAAAACGAAATGTTTATTTTATACAACAAAGGTGGTCTCAACTGTGCATCCCTATCGCTCTCTCTATGCCTCGATACTTAATTGAGTTTTCCATGTCAACTCTTTCACCGCAGGTTTTCTCACTCTGTTCTGTCTTTGTACCACTTCTCGGAGCGTCTACTCTCTCTCACACTAATTCCTTCTCATTTATTCTCTCAGGCTGGATGTCAGCGGTGTTCTGGCAATATCGGCGCACAGATGGACCGTGCCGGCAGGACTGGGCTTGTGTGAAACTCCTGCTCAGTTTGGGTTTAAACGGAACGCGATCTCACGCATGAAAACCGGCCTCCTGGGAGAGCGAAGCGGAGGAAATTCACTGTTATGAATCTATAGACAGACTTCAACATTCCTCAATTCATTATTTTCCTGATTTAGCATTTGGAATTGACTCCCGCTTTAAATCCTTAACTAAACTTAACAGTGTTCCAGAGCAACAAATCATCGTTCTGTTTCAAATTGATATTCAACCAATTACTGTCTCATGGCTAGTTTGCATCATTACATTAAGCCCTTTATGACTCTACTACAGTACGTACACAGAAACAGAGATGTTAGATAGACGGCAATCACATCATCCCGATTTTAATCATGCCTTGACACACGACACGCTTGACAGTTTGAACTGCGGGACTATATAAAAAGGAACTATAATACTAATAAGGCTAATCCATTCAGGTAGTACAACTAGCAAGTCAAGCACAAAATACATTCACAGCTTGTTTCAGAGTTTATATCTGTGGGAACACAGTTGCTAAGCAATCAGGAAATACTGTATGATTAGTATGCTGAACACTTAGCAAGCTAGCATACAGAAGCTAAATCTTCCACACGCAGACATTGCAAAGGCAGTACAATAAAGAAAATCAGACAAAAACAATAAGAATGTTTACATTTCACTCTGTCGTGGTTCTAAATTGATTAATAAAAGACTCAATTCAGCCATAATTTCACTATAATTATTCTTAGCATGGGGAAACATTATGGCTTAGTGTTAGCACTGTCGCCTTGCACCTCTAGGGTCCGGGTTCGATTCCCTTGACTTGGCTCTGTGCGCATGTAGTTTGCATGTTCTCACTGTGCTTGATGGGTTTCCTCCGGGTGCTCCGGTTTCCTTCTGCAGATGAGGCTAATTGCTGTTCCCAAATTGCCCCTAGCATGTGTGTGTGTCCTGCAATGGATTGGCAACCTGTCCATGATGTACCCTGCCTTGTGCCCTAAGTCTCCTGTGATAGGCTCCAGGCCCCCCTATACAGCATGAAGCGGTATCGACGATGAATGAGTGAATAAGTAAGTGAGTATTCTTAGTAATGGAAGCTAACTGAACCTCCATAGGCATCCCCCTAAAAGAATCCACAAAATCAATAAAACTAGCGTAAAGCCGACAAAAATCTGCAATATTGCTCACCCTTGATTGTGCAGTAATTGTTCGGCAAAAGGCATAATTTTTTTATCAAATTGGTCTTGTTATCCTAAAAATAAAATAGGTTGCTCTATTCTCAACTTTATATTAACGTAAATATATTCAACTGCATCAACAAATCAATCTTAATCTGTTTTTTTCCCCTCACCTTTTCAGCATCCTGCTCGTACAATCGGAGCTGGAAACACTGGTCCAACTGCTGTTTTCGTTTGTGCCAGGCCTGTAACAGGTGCTGGCGTGCAGCTAGCAGTTTGTCCAGCAGGGCGGAGACTCTAGGAACAAGGCTCTGAAAATCAGGCCCTCCGGACAATCGTCCGTCCCCGCCGTCCCTGATTTTTTGGAGGAGACGTTGTCCCTCCTGCTCCAGTTCGTCCACGGGTGCCTTGGTAGCACTCTTTCTCAGGCGCGCATGCTCCTCTAGGAGCCTGCGTGCCTCCTCTGCGTCTGCAGCCATCTCCTGCCGTGAAAGTGTCTCCTGAAGCTCCTCCAAATGCGAGAGAAGGTGCAGCGCTCCGCACGTGAACTCCTCTAGCGAGACACGTAGCTCCGTCCACTCGACGTGGTCATACTCCAGCGTGCCGTCCAGATCGGCTGTCAGCTGGGATGGGTCCACCAGTTTGGTTAAGCCCTCTACGGACACCATGCTTGTCTGCGATAAACAAGAGAGGTTAGGATGTGCAAATTACAACTACCCAGGTGTAATCATGAAACATCTCAGAATTCTAATATTGTTTAGCAAGCTTTACACAACTGTAATAAGCTTACTGATGACTGGGAATTTGGGCATGGACATAGTTTTTGACTGTGATGTAGAATATAATCTAATATAAGCTTCTAACACGTAGCGACCTTGTTCCACCACAGCTAGTTAGTGTAATAATCAGTAATCAAATGCAGGTAATCTGTGATCTCCTAAAGCTCCTAAAAGGTTCCTACTGTAGAAAGCTGACCCAAAGTGACCTTCTGGAAGTCCTGGTATTTGAACTCACAACCTTGGTGCAACATGTGCTGAACCAACACCGCATCTACCACTGTCTATATCTCTCAATGATATGCTGTCAAGCAGTTATGCTGTCTTCTCTCTCTGACAGCTTTGTTCTCATCCATATGAAATCTCTGAGATGTTTATCAAATTGTATAATGATAAATTAAAAACAACCCACTAGAGATGAGTGCCGGGTTAGAACATGCAGTCACAAACCTCGAACGTGAATTTAGCACTGCCGAAGTTGGTCTTTTGCTTCTGCCAGAAGTTGTCTGGTTTGATAATTAGGGCCACGCAGATCTCAGCCGGGAACGCTTCCTGCAACGTCTTTAGCAGCGGCTTAATCAGGTCCCACTTAGAGCCCCGCATATCAATGATTACAGTAAAGCCACGCTTGCTAACATCCTCACTACACAGAGAGAGAAAGAGAGAGACAGATAGACAGAGAGTCATTAAAATACCAGAAAACATTCATAAAGCTTGTACAAATAAAACCAATAAAACTTAATGTAGCCAACACACAGAGTGTAAACATAAAAGTCTGCTGATGCATTGTTGACTGTGTAACTCGCATTTCAATAACAAGTCACGTTCGTTCTGTTTTCTCACACTGCATGCTGTAAATGTAGACTGAGTGTGATTTTGCAGATGACAATAAAGCCACCTTGTGCCAGTGCAGTGCCAAAAAACCCCAAACACGCTGAATATCATGTTTATAAAAGGTAGCATTGTGAATTCTGAGTTGTTATCAGTGTTTACGATTTTTTCTGGTAAAAACAACACGTTTAAGCCTCGCCTCTTCACTTTTAATTTTCTACCCAGGTACCAGAATGGTGTTGTGTGCCTACCCTGGAAACACTATCCACATGGATGGACTACACACAGCATAGCCATGCAAAATTGCAGGGACCACCTGACCAAACTCTTCATAATAAAATACAAAGTTTGTTTATGTAAAACCACGACATTTGACTGTGCAGAAACATTTCACTAGTGCTTGGATAGCATTAAAGCAGAAAAATTTTACAGGTCACCGGCGCCATGATCAGACTGCCTGCTTCATGACTGAAACGCTGGCCTCCCAGGAACTCCTTTAATAGCTTAAAGATGTGGAAATGCCTTAAGGCAAGGTCAGGCCTGTACGGGGTATGTGGCAATAACTCCCAGTGACGTTCCGGTTGGTGAATGATTGTGTCTACAATTCCCAAAGACAGATGCGTTCTGAAAGTTGGCAAAACATTCAGGCGTTCAACTCACTGAATGTGCACAGGAATGACTGCAGTGGGCTCTAAGCCATTCACAGATGTACTGTACGGCCTTCTTTAAAACATTTACAACATTCATGAGGCTCATCACGTACTGCTGTAAATCGGTTTTACACCTTCATTCACCAGAAATTCTATTACAACTCCTGGTTTTACTTGAACGTCCCTTGTATATTTCCCTAGCCATGACAAAAATCACCTGCATCTCACCACACTATATTTACTATTAACACTATTGTTATTTTTTTCAATAGAACAGAATTAGCTACTGTGTCAAGCTTAGTGCCTTGAGTTTTTAAAAGGAACTGTAGCTAATTTATTTGGCTGCTTGTTAAGTGCATTATTGTCTTCTATAGGTAAAGTTAGCTAGTCTCAAATAGCATCTAGCATTGTTAATTCAACCCTTTTCCATATCTGTTGCAGTATAACAGCTAAAAGTGTTCCCACAGCTTCTTTTTCATATTTAGTACAAGCTAACTGCCTAGCATTATCTAGCTACTGTAGCATTTCAATAACTGGAGAAAACATCACTATTTAGCAAGTTGACCTGCCTTAGCAGAAAAACATCCTGGAGCACATTAAATATGTCTTTACTGATGTTTTAGGTGCTTCTGGTGCTAATTAGCAGAGAGAGTTAGCAATCTCTCAACATCTAGCAAGGTCAATATGTAGTTAAAGATGTTATGCGCCTGGTTTTCCAGCTGTTATAACAGCTAAGAATATTCCCACAGCTTCTTTTTCATGTTTAGTATGAGCTAGCTGTCTAGTATTTTTCCTAGCTGGAAAAAAAGGAAATATGGAACAGCTAGTTAGTAATTTTTTATTATTTTTTAAATATCATTCCCCCCCCTCCCCTGATTTTCTCCCTAATTTAGTCGTGTCCAATTCCTCCCCGTCACTAGGGGGCTCCCACATTAAGGCTACTACT
>JAQQZT010000037.1:33130045-33141162 GCA_030068275.1 Clarias platycephalus | reverse complement strand
TTTTTTGGACGCCTTCAGCATTCCTTTACAATGTAGAAAGAAATAAAAATCAGGAATGATCATGGAGTTAGAAAGTGTTCTAAAACTTTTGAACGGTAGTGTATATATATAATATGTGATGAATAGATGCATACAGTAATCTTAACTTCAGTGTGCCCCCTACTGGAATCCTCTGATAACACATGTAGTATATAGGCAAGCATGCTAACAATCAAGCTCACAACATGCTGGTTGATTACGCAAGTGCATGGACGCAAACGCATCTCAAATATTAGCTTCACTGTTGAAATGTTTACAATAGCATTTGGTACAAATTTCCACCAACACAAAGTCAGATCACATTAAACTAACTTCGGTTACAGCTCTGCTTGTTTTTGAGTGGTCTGCGAAACCCATTTTGAAAACCACCGCTCCTGACAAGACATAATTTCTTTTTTTTTTGTTGTTGTTGTTTTTTTTAAGAGGATCTTTAAAATCAATCCCTTTTAGCTGTTGTGAACACCAGTTGTGAGCTTAAACCCCACAGAACACAAACATCTAGTTGGATGCTTTGGTCGGTATGAGCCGGCGAGTTTTAACAGCCAGCAACTTCATCAGGACCTTTTGTAGGAACGGGAGCACATCCAACAACTGCATTTTCATTGGGTCACTGGCTCCGTGTCAGATAAGCCGAGTAGCAGCGGCTGCCAAAGGAGCTCGCATGACATACTGGGGGACTGCAGAAACCGCTCTTACTCTCTCTAGTTTTAACATAATAGATATTTAAATTTGAAGGTGGGGTACACCTCATAATGTTATACACAATAGAATTGGGTTAAACACACATATACCCTGTTATACTAGTGATGTACTGAGGCAGTCTTACTCACGAGGCTGACCAAAAAAAATCATTAACCTTCTACTAATTTCCATTTGCTGTTTACTAACGGCACATATTTCTGTGACTTACGAAGCGATATGTTTGCAGCTCATGGTTTAAATTGTGTTAGACAGGAGTTATGTCAGGAAATTCACACCTACTTCTCTGCAAAGCCTGGAGGCCTAGCAGATGCACTAATGGGTCTAACAGCAAAGAACAAGGTGAGGAAATTTATTCAATTACACATACCAGACGCTCCCGTTCCCCATCCTCCACTGCTGCTAGCACACGTCGCATCTAGAGCAGGTGTAGAAATTGGCCACAAGTGGTCTTTATGCATTAAGGTGTCCAATCCTGAAGATCGACATCCGAAAATGGTCTTGTATTCATTTTCTTGATTAATTTTCTATCAAGGCAGCTCTGACAGTACATCTGGCTGCCACAGGTTTATATGAATGCACCGGTTCCAGATCACACCGGGACTTTTTAGCGGACATGGATTACAATTCTTGTTATTCAACAAAGAATCAGTAAATATATGGTAATGTTTAAAAAATACATGTTTTTTCAAAATTGTTCAACTCCACTGAGTCTCCATTGTTAAGCTTATGTACTGTAATAGTCTCCTCTGTCCAACAACTTCCTGCTACAGGGAAAGAAATCTTCCAAGACAAAGGACTTCCTTGTTTCTCGAGCTGCAGACGCTAACGCGACACATTATTACTAACTCTAAGAGCAAGAAAGTAAAAGAGGATGACGGAAGAACGTCTGTTTATACTGTAGGTGTGAACTAACTTGTTTCAGATGTTCTACAGCGTTAAGACTACAGTATATAAATAATTTTTTTTTAAAAGGTTTTGTCTGTACATTGGTCAGAACTCGCTCTTTCAATGGAATTTTAACGTTTCATACATTGGAGGACCTAAAACCAGTTTCAGAAAATCTTCTGTCTGTCTGTCTGTATGTCTGTATGTCTGTCCAGCCAGATTTTGTCATAGCGCCAGACAAAACTGGCTGGACAGAATTTAATGACATTTTTGCAGTCCTTGGGTATTTGCCTGAAGTTAAAACTGCACCATAAATGAAATCAAAATGTTGAGTAGAAGTGAAGTTATGAGCAGTTATGTTCCAGATCATGTCACTGCATATAGCACTTTTAAAAATGTATTTTGTTTTTACTAATTTAGCGCTTTTTGCAACTTTAGGCTATATGCATCACTCAATCAACATGATAGTTTACTGTGTGTACAGAGTATGTGGAAAATACAGAAACTTGGAGGTGCATAACCACCTCCAAGCCCCCAAAATCTTTACGAAACATAAATGAAAGTGCGACACAGCATGGAATACTCAAAAAAAAGAAATGTACACTATGAAATCTGAACCTTTTTCATAGTGATAAGATACATGGAAAGCTCAATATATGTTTATTCTTCCTGCTGGAAGTTTAAAGCCAGGTCGTCTCATACTGTACAGTATGTTCCAAAACCGGGGTGCTAATAACAAGCAGTGAAGTGAACCGCCACTATGAGATAGAACACGGGTCGTTACAGCAAACATATCCACTGCAGTCTGAGGTGAGGGAGCGTAAAATACCTGAACTGAGAGCCCAGTGTTATGCACTAAAATACCCCTCCTGCCACAGGTTGCCCCCACCTCCCTCATAATCGCTTTAAAAATACATATTACAACATAATTTTATTATCTATATAAATAAAAGGTTGTGGAATAACAGGAACCAAAACATGTTAGGCAGCATCATATCACCCATACACACTCTCTCAATCATTCCCTATACTGTTTATTCTGTTCAGGGTCAGGGGACTCGGGGCACCATGCACGGAATGCCAATCCATCACAGTGCACACAGCACTCACACACTCACCCACAAAGGGGATTTGGAAATGCCAATTAGTCTACTCCAAGGAAACCCAGTAAACACAGGGGGAACATGAAAACTCCACACAAAGACCAGAAGTGGGACTCGAACTGCAAGTCTCGAGGCTGCAAGTGCGAGGCCATGGTGCTAGACACTCATAGTGCTACCCAAATCACCTTATCAATGATTATCTTTTATGACATCGCATTCCCCAAAAAGATGTTTTATATTATTGTTATAATTAACACATATTCCATGTTTATCATAATAACCATAGTTCACATGCATGCATAGTACATCATATAGTTACTTTTTATATTCAAAATTATCCAGAATAA
This sequence comes from Clarias platycephalus, assembly GCA_030068275.1. Classification (NCBI taxonomy): domain Eukaryota; kingdom Metazoa; phylum Chordata; class Actinopteri; order Siluriformes; family Clariidae; genus Clarias; species Clarias platycephalus. Next base: position 33,138,086 of record JAQQZT010000037.1, on the reverse strand, counting down.
CGTAAATCACATTTAATCCAAATGGATTAAAAAAAATAAACACTATAGAAGCAAGTCAAATTAAGGATCTGGCAACCCTGTGGGGAGCAGACAATTAGACTCACTCATCTATTGACCACTGAATACAAAGTGCTGTATCAATAATTCATAATGATAGCACGCATCGCTTTTTCATGTTTTTATGAATACGTCATCGTCTTGTACTGGGAGGAAGTGATCAATGTACCGTAGAGTGTGAGCAGAAATGAACGCATAACACGTACATGCAGGTATTCACAGTGAAAGCCTTAATCAATGAACAGGAAACCTTCAGGAAAGACTTCCCATGTTATAGGATCACAGTGCACAAGAAAATAAAAAAAGACCCTCCCAGGAGGATTGGGAAATGGGTTGCTCTCCGTAATCACCAAATGAAACCAATCATGGGGAGGCGCTGCCAAATGGCTGCGCGAATCCGACTCCAGTCAAGGGCATGTTGGAATAAAACCCTGACCCACGGTGCACTACACCCTCCTCTATTCAAACTCTGAGAACAATAGCTGGCACTGGTATGGTGAGTGTTCCGTATTGTGAATTTGAGTGTGTGTGTGTGTGTGTGTGTGTGTGTGTGTGTGTGTGTGAGTATGTAGTATGGGACATGAGATCAGATCTTGACAATAAGCCAGAAATGAGGTGAATCAAAAGGTTTGTAATATAGAAATGGCAAACTTTAAAAAAAAATAAAAAAAATTTAAATGTGCATGTATATTATTATCCTTTACATCACAACTTCCAAAGAGCCAGACTTTCTTGTCATTTTAATGCAGTCTCGAGCAACAGGTCTTCAGGCTTCCTGAAGTACTTTTTTGGCTCTCGTTTTCAGTCCTGTTCCTGTATTTTGTAATTCATGTTTTTTGTTTGTTAAGCTACACAGTGACCTATGAATTATTTAAGAATGAAAAAAAAAACATCTAACTTAAGGCATGAACCAGTGAGATACAGGTGCAAATGACAGGTGCAAATGATGAGAGATGATCAGGCCAGTGATTAGTATGCTGGTGATGCTGAATGCTGTGTGGTTGGAATAGACGAAAGGGGAAATGAGGTCGCTGCTGAGGATGTTACATAAACAACCAATTTTTTAATCGTATCTTTAGGCACTTTGCAAGAACAGTTTTTCCCACTTCTTTCATTTAATCTACGTCATTTAATTAAATTTAATATGAAGAAATTTCTGGTGGCTCAAGACTTTTGTGCAGCACTGTACATGATGGATTTTCAAATAATCTAGGATGAAAATATTACTGTAAGTCTCTGATTTAAGAACATTCCGGGAGCATGTTCGTAAGTCAGATTTGTTCGTAAGTCTTATACACCTTTGACACAAATATTCAACACCATTTTGTGTCAAACTTCATTTCATTGGACTATGAACTCTGTCTCGTTGATGATTTTCCGAAATTACGATTATTCACCATCAGCACAGTTTGACAGAACAGCTATTTTCTATCATCGTGCTCCCAGACTGATTCACTGAAACCAATGAAGCCGACTAATTTCTCCCGCACATCCCCCTCCCCTAGACAAACACACACATACAATATACCAAATATACTAAAAATATTGTATAGAATTGTAAATATTGGTATCTGGTGCACTGCAGTGTCTATTTTTTTGTACAACACAAATTAATCTACATCTGCAATTTGTTTCGCATCTACGAATGCTCGGAAATCCGCAGTCTGTTTGTCTCTGCGGAAATTCGTAACTTGAATGTTCGGAAGTCGGGAACTTACTGTATTTAAACAAGAAAAACTTTATAACTTTATAACTTTAATAATGTGAGCTTTTCCGATAGGATCATTTATTAACTTATTCATTTGGTTTGTTTCAGGTGAGAGAATGTATATTCATAGCTGCTTTAATGTAAGTGATGACTATTTTATGGACATTTCCCAATATTAAGTGTAACTATAAATGGGTAAATCTATTATGTGTCATCTTTTTTAAAAAGCAAATTGCAGCAAATTGCTGTACAGTAGATGAATAAAACAGTTGCTTCACTGGTGAGGCATTATTGATTATTTTCCCACAACAGCATACCGCTGAGTGTTTTATTCTTTATTAACCAAAAAAAAAAAAACCCATACTAAATAACAGCAAACCCAGACAGGTTTAATGATCAGTGCTTCATCATCCCCCCACTGACCATGATTTTAAAAGCTTCAGTGACGTCCTGAAACACTGATAATTTTTGGAACCATTAATACACTTATGAAATTGATTCCGCCTTCATCCGGACCAAAGATCTCGCTACAGCAACACCTTCAGACCTTAGGACATGGGTCTTACTAGAGATCATCTACTGCGCAGCTGCGGAAGAGCGCATGTGTGTTGGAGTTTCTCCTCCCTTGAGACTGCGATTCGAGACTGATCATCTACTCTTATGAGTAGTAATGCACACTAGTGGTATATCTTGCATTCCGCCTTTAAGCCATATGTCCACTACGGATGTGGGAAAACGCTGCTTCGGCAAATTGCTCTGCTTTGTAGTCTGGATGCTGAGTATGTGAGTTTTCAAGAGATGTATGAAATGAAACAGGAGACCATACGCCAGATATTGCACACGTCCTCTGGGAAGGTATAATCCGTTTGCCGTAAAAGACCAAACCTCGCTGTTCAGACTATCGCCATCTGGATTGCTTTCTTACAGTACTTTTGGCCTTATCGATAACCGTTTCCGATCGTCCACCCATGGAACAACAAACGGTAATCCCATCACTCGACTAGTGATTGTCCTGAAAAAGCTGTCGAGGCAGAGGTAGGAGGTAACTGTGTTTACTGTACATGAGCCTAATTGCGTGATGTGCCTTTCCTTCGAGACACGCCTAATAACGCAACAGGCATTTGAAATCAGAAGCAGAACAACACATTCACAATCAGAACCAAAGAGGGATTAAAAATTTTTTACTATGAAAAATACTGTGCAAGGCCTGTACTTTTGACGTTGGTCTTTGGGCTGTTCCCATTGAGGGGTCACCACAACAGACCATCCAACTCACACACAATTTGGCATAGGGTTTATGCCGGATGCCCTTCCTGAAGCAACCCTCCCATTTTTACCCAGGCTTGGGACTGGCACTGCGTCCAGTGGCTGGAGTTTGGGCATTGGGTGAGAATTGAACCCAGGAAATCTACACGGCAGGTGAGAAACCTACCACTGTGCAGTAAATTGAGGACTTCTACATTTACTTGAGTATACAGTGGAACCTTGGATTACGAGCATAATTCATTCCGGAAGTGGGCTCGTATTCCAAAACACTCATAAACCAAATTAAATTTTCCCATAAGTAATAATGGAAACTCAAATAATTCGTTCCACAGCCCAAAAAAATAAATACATAAAAATAATTAATACAAAATCTAAAGTAAAAATAAAACAAATTAACCTGCACTTTACCTTTAAAAAAAGTAAAAATAAATCCCGACAGATAAGTGTTTCCATTTATGCACGCAGGTGCTGTGTTTGTGTGTGTGTGTGTGTGTGTGTTTGTGTATGTGTGTGAAGCTAAAGTAAGAGGAGAGTCCTACTTTCAGCCCCTCCCGTCTCCCCCTTCTTCTCATCTTACACAGTAAACCTTTCTGAGAGAGAGTGTGCGAAGCGGCACAGTGTCAAATTACGAGCGCGCACACACATAACGACAGGCAAAATGGATTTTTAACCTTCTAATGAGACTTTCTTTTGCTTTACACGCACGCACACACGTGTGTTATAAGAAACAGTACACGAGCGCTGTACACACGCGCTTACAAACACAAAATAAAATATGTTTTACGCGCACACGTGGTTACAGTGTTATAGTAAACAGTACACGCATGCACGGATGTTGATTATACCAGTAAAAGATGCGCACTAAAACCCAGCAGGGGAGACGATTACCCACAATTCCGCAGCGCAAGTGAGAGAAAAACTGTTGGCTCAGTTCTGATCACGTGACGCTCTGAGTCAAAACAAGAAGCGCATGTGTGATACATGATACTCGGTACTCGTAAACCAAGACTTGTTCGTTTTCCAAGTCAAAATTTATTAAAAATCTTTGCTCGTCTTGCGGAACACTCGCAAACCGCGTTACTCGCAAACCGAGGTTTCACTGTATTTGCCCTAGGGAATCTTTACTCAAATATTGGATTTATACTTTGTGTCCTCCGATCTGAGGTTATTATAAACAGAATAAAACACTTGAGAAAGTGCTATTATAGAAAAATTTTCAGTGTGACAGGCTAACGTTGTTACTGCTTTCACGTTCATAAACGTAAAAAAGTTTTTTCATACTTTTTATCCATTAATAGATATATTTAACGATGGCAGCACAACCAACAAGACAAGCTAGGTCCTATTATCACAGACACATCAGCTATGAACAGGCTTTTCATCTTCAGTAGCTAAAATGACTCCCAGAGCTGATGTTGAATCGACAGCTACTGACCAATCGCATTTAAGAACTCAGAAGGAACCCTCTATATATTATAATGTTTTTTTATTTGTTGTTTTCAATTATTATTAGCGTAAATACATAAAAATCTAAATCGTGATATGGACCAGTGCAAGTCTTTAATTGCGAAAGGCTGCGATTTATTGCAGATTATATACACATAGTTAGGAATTTATGTAGAGTTTGCCAATAATTTTTTTTTTATTAATATTTTGTTGGTTCAGCAAATAGTCTTCGTTCCAGTCCATTACAGTGCCACGCAACGCAGTCGAGTCTGAACCAGAATGGACCAAACTCTAATCTCAGGTTCTGACTAATGCTCTTATGTGTTTACATGATCCACTGTAAAGAAACTGTGGTTTCCTTCAAGGACATACTGTACTGTAGGATGCATGTTTCTCAGAGCATCGACTCTCATATTCTGTTGGAATTCGAGACTTTTTTCGAACAGACGCCCTCGGGCTGAGTCATTTCCCACACATTTATAATAATGCACAAACATGTAAGTAAGAGATAATGAGATTTTTCACACTGGACCACCATGCCTCAGGCACACCAAAGCACAAAAATCCACGGCCCATTGACGATATTATCTACCAGACTCGATCTTCAGAAGCAGTGCAGTTTTACATTTGCAGCCTTTACAGCCTCAGAAAAACAGATTACTGTACTGTCTGTGACACAGTTACCCGGTGTAGTCGGTAATCCACGGGAAAAGCCCGTATAAACGTAAGCAGCTTAACCTTTCGCGTTTCCAGGCCATATATCTGGCAACTCCGGCGACTCTCTCAATAGCCAATTTCAATTACTTTGAGTCAAATAAACTTATTTCCCCTGTTGCGTAATTGGCAAATACAGCGAATTCAGCCTAAAGTGACGGATAAATATGAACTCAAAATGCGTGGCAGCATTAATGGTGTAATCTCTGTACTCCCGAGAGCAACACCTCGAGTGAGCGGCGAGGAAATCGCTCACAATTTACATATTAGTGACAGGAATATTAAACCAAGAGCAGAAAAACGTTAGAGCCACACATTGCAAAACTGTATGTTTAGGTTTTTTTTTTTCTTATTTTCTATAACATACTGTATAAATATACATGTGATATTAGAGCTCCGAATATAATCCAATACATCATACAAATTAAAGGGTCATTTTTGTGTTGAATAAGCATATTAAGATGGGAATTACGTTCTTACCTAAACTAAGATCAAAACATTGAAATCACATACATGTTAGCATGTTAGAATATGTTTGATTTCTAATCTAAATGAATGTCAATATTTACTGCCAAAAGTGTAATTTAACATCATAAGCAAATGTACAATAATCACTGTGGAACCAGCAGTATTTGTTTAAATATTTTCAGATTTGCCTTTATACAGTATATTATAGCATTATATACTGTAATATATAACACAGATCACACTAATTATATTAACACATGATTTATTTCTCTTACACGTTCTTCGTTAAAAAAAAATATTTTTAACAGTTAGTGATTAAAATATGACTGTTACAAAGCATTGACCTTGGACACACTAAATAATAAACATCATCATATCATGACTGGATCAATGATCAGATACTTTAAAAAATATGATTAATATTCGCCATTCGTATAAGTCCCTGTTTACGTTGTTACTATAAATATGTTACCATATGAGTGGTATTTAATATTAATATTTATTTATATAATAGGTGTTCAAGTCAAACCGGGATTTTGATTGTGTAGATATCACTGAATACAAGAGCTATAAGAGTTAAAAACTCCCTTTATTTCTCTATATAACCCCCTACACCCATACACTAATGCACTTATCTCAGTGTTTCACTAGTACTCAGATCCAATCAAAGTAGACAGTTTTCTCTGAACACCGGAGAACATGATCGGACCGCTTGTCTGATTGATGTCTGAAATGCTGGCCTCCCAGGAACTCCTTTAATGGGCCAAACATGTGGAAGGGAAGGAGGTCACGACTGTACCAGCTGGGTAACTGTAATGTCCAAGTGGTGTTGGTGAATGATTGTGTGTAGACACAGACAGATTCATCTCTTCCACAAGTCAGTCCATAGATTTCCAAAGATCTCAGTGAATGTTCACGGGAACGACTGCAGTCGATCCGAGCCACCTCGGCTGGGATCGTCAATCACGGACGTACGGCCTTCTTTAAAATGTTTGCACCATTTACATGTTATACTGCGGCTAAGAGACTCATCACCGTACTGTGGTTGAAGTCTTCTGTAAATGGGTTTTTAAATGGATAAATCAGTTTTATGCTTTGATTCACAAGAACCAGTTTGACTCAAATGCTTCTCATATTTATTTATATAAACATGTGTTCAGCTTTTGAAATGAAAAACATCTACTGTAAGCAACCAGAATCAAGAACTGAAATGCACTATGGTGTAAATATACTGTACATCATACACAAGTTAAAATAGATGTGAATGGAGTGACATTACTGTATGTGCACCAACATTTTGATGTCAGGTGAGTTCCTGTTTGCAAAGTGGGAATTTTTCAGGAATTCTGACTTAGGTGAGCATTTCATTGAATTATGTTGATACTTACAGTATTATGAATACAACGGAAACGCAGGATTAGTACATTATCAGTGCTGCCTTGGATTTAAAGGAAAATAAGTATTTGTGCTTATGGAGTCAAGCAATAATCAAGAACACAGAAAGAATAAATAGTTAATTTGGGTTTTTTGTGTAAAAAATTTTTTTATGTGTAACATACCATGCACACACACACACACACATGCACATAAACTAAGTTTAAACCCCTGTCTCTCTACATGTCTGTACTGACTGAAGTGATTGAGTGTCCGGCCATCCTCACACCCTGACAATGATCTACTGGTCCAGGACGGCACACTCAGCAGCCTCAAAGCTGCTTTTCAAGAGGTAAAAAAAACAATTATAAAAGACACCTGAGTTGTTTAGACATTTGACCTGAATCTGCATTGGCACGTCTACTCCGTTAATGTGAATCACTTAAAGTGCCAACATTAACACATGACGCATCTCTCTCTCTCTCTCTCTCTCAGCTTCTGGATCAGGATTAACTGAGAGATTACTAATCATGAACAAACGACTGATTCGAGGCATGTGGTGAATGCGAGCCCAGCCCTGAAGCGCCCGCTTAGGTTTCTTGCTGTGAACAAGCTCATCTGATGAACACACACTGTGTATTATAGACCCCCTGATTTCTGCAAAGTTCAGCCACACAGGTGGGTGTGGGAGCTTTTCCAGGACAGCACCATGAGCAAGTGTGACCAGATGTAAGAATGCACGTTCAAATCAACCTACCAGGTGTGTACAGACAACATTGCTTGTCCTCCACACACACACACTGGGTCCTATATCTTCTATACGCTTTATCCTGTATTCAGGGTCGCAGGGTCGCGGAGACGATCTCAGGAGGCTTAGGGTACGAGGCAGGGTGCACTCTAAAGAGGGTGCCAATTAGTGATGTGCCGGTCAGGTATTTTTCCAACCCACGGGTCCCGCTTTTATGAAATTATTTGGCCCGCCCCAGCCTGCCCCGCACCACTGTATCT
>JAQQZT010000037.1:33108580-33129112 GCA_030068275.1 Clarias platycephalus | reverse complement strand
TTAATGACCCGCCCCAACCCGCCCCGCAAATAAAGTGACAATTTCTTTACCCGCCCCAACCCGACCCGCGGGGTCCCAGACGACCCGCGCATCACTAGTGCCAATATATCACAGGGCACACACACATTCATTCACACACTACGGGCAATTTGAGAACGCCAATTAGCCTAACCTGCATGTCTTTGGTCTGTGTGAAGAAACCGGAGTACCCGGAGGAAACCCACCAAGCACAGGGAGAACAAGCAAACTCCATACGCACAGAGACGGGAATCGAGCCTGGCCGGGAATCGAACCCGGACCCTGGAGGTGCAAGTCGACAGTGCTAACCACTACACCACCGGGCCAGTAAAAAGATATTATTTTTCATTCAGTTCAATTTAATCCTTTTTTTTTTTTTTTTACACTTTTACCAATAGACGTCATCATAAAGCATATATAAGTTATAATTTACATTTCTACAATTTATTGCTCCATTTATCCCTAATGAGGAAGTCAATGCGACGGCGCCAAAAAAACTTCCTAAGACAAATTGAAGAAGAAATATTGAAAGGAACCAAACTCATAAACATACATCTAGTGTTTTATGAATACTGTGAAACCTCGGGTTGCGAGTAACGCGGTTTGCGAGTGTTCCGCAAGATGAGCAAAGATTTTTAATAAAATGTGTGTGTTTGTGTGTGTGAAATTCAAATAAGAGAGGAGAAAGTTTTACTGTGTAAGATGAGAAGGGAACTAATGAGAACTAATTATGCCCGTAATCCAAGGTTCCACTGTATCCTGATTCGATATTAATATTTTCTCCCTAAACAAACTTTGCAAATAATTCGCACCTGCTACACAGGATGCTGTGCTGCCTGAAAATGTGTGAATAATTTAGAGTGCACCACCTGTGGGATTATAGAAGAACTGCAAAATTTTACCTTCTCAAATGCAAACATAGATCAATTAAAATATTCTTTTTTTTTTAATTATTTTGGCGATACAAGAATTGCCACACAAAGGAATCAGCGATACATAACTCAATCGATTATTTTCCCCATCTCTGGTAATGACACAGTCTGAGGCTGACCAATCAAGGTTCAGGCTGTTGAATCCTCTTATAAGTACATTTACGTAAACTTGCAAACATTAATGTTTTTTCATGAACTAGCAGGGTTTTCAGGAATATCGCATTGCATGTGTAAACACAGATTTAGAATAAATTTCTTTGCTTGAAAATTGAGAACCATTGTACATGTCTAGACATTTGTCCATGTGAAGAGGCTGATGTATAGGAATGCAACAATACCACTTTATAAGAGTATAAATACAAGTAAATGGAATCAGACCAACTCCTGGTTCCAGTATTATTCAATCAATATATTCCTATTGATGTACTCTATGTGCCACTATGGACTGATAATATAGCACACACATTTGTATGCACATAACACACACACTGGCACAAGCTATACCTTCTATATACAGGCAATCTTACTCAAGACAGAAAAGAAGAATGAATATTATCCAAGAGCTTAGGGTTACTGATTTAAAGAGATGCCCAGTGCACCCAAACATCTGTTGGGAGGGATGTAGAGAACTAGGTCAGTGTTCAGGCTTACAGTTTAGTCATAAGAACACGGGATGACAGACGAGCAATCAAAATGATCCAACCTAGGCTTGGCTCCATTTGCTGATGGATCTTAATTGATAGAAATGCTGGATTGATATGAATCGATCTCCTGATCCACTGTATGGTATGCGAGGACCGCTTGTAGCTGTCACATGATTTACCATGGACCAGGATATCACCGGTTTGATATCGGTCCCCAGTCGACACCATCACTCGTCTCGAAAACCAACCCTAAAGCCCTTGGAAGACTCGATTCCGAAGGTGCAGCGATCGAGCAGACGAGGCCGTGGCTGTTCGGTGCGAATCAACAGGCTTTCGATAACATGCATCAATGTCATGGCTGACAACAGGCAGCCACTCCCGGCGTGCATCGTGTGTGTGTGTGTGTGTGTGTGTAGCGTGGAGGAGTGCAACATCAGTAGTGAAGTAGCAGGTGCAGAGAGTGCACAGCCACCGAGCGCCGATGACGTGAGCAGCAAGGATGCACGGATGGACGGCATTCCAGGGCATTGCAAGTCCATCCAGCATCATTAGGAGGAGAGCATGTAGGAGGATCATGGCTGTTGCCTCTTCTGTAGCCATGTAGGAGGGCAGAGTGGTGAAATTTACAGCACTGTACAGGCACACTGTGCCATGAAATCTTGTGCATATGGATCATTATTAACAAAAAACAACAAAAAAAAACACTACCATTAACACTAATCATTACACATCATGCTTTTACACAAAAGCGTGGTGTGGAAGGGTCAGTGTTGGGGTTCAACTGGACAAAAGAGGGTATACACACTCCATCAACACACACACACACACAGATATATATATATGAGGATACACCCAGCCCACCTGTCTTGAAAAACGGCTCTGTATCCGGCTCATTCGGTCCATCCTCAGCAGCCTCGGCAGAATTCATGTTTTTAATTTCCTCCTTCTGGACAGGTATGAATGGCAGAGCAGGTTTCTACACTCGCTTATGTAGTGCAGCCCATTTGGAGCGCTGTGTGGCCGCGGTTCCCTCCGTCCCTCCTGCCTTTTTCTCTTTTTTTTCTCCTCCTTTACTACAGAAAGCGGCGCCTCACGCGGGCGCTATTGTTGAGTTCCAGGCGGCTGCTGCTGCTCCTCGCGCACCAGATCCCGTGCGACCAGAACGGTCTCGATCGCAACGACGCAAGATCAAACGATTCTTCAAACACACATCCTTTTGTTGTGTACCAGCGCGCGCGCGCACACTGACGGGCTACAATGTAACGGTCCGCGGCGGACGGGGAAGAAGAGCGCGCGGATGGATGATCGCTCCGCCGTGAATAAATAACAATAAACTTATAATAATGAGAACAATAAGAATAAATACATTAATTAATGGTTAAATAATAACACGCCGTCGCTTTAATGCCGTGAAAACGTCCAAGAGATGCACGCTCGAGCGGTTCCTAATAATGGGGTGTGCAAAAGTGTGTGTGTGTGTGTGTGTGTGTGTGCGTGCATGTGTGTGTGTGTGGAGAGAGAAAGAGAGAGAGAGAGAGAGAGGCCGACTCCCCCACTCAGCATCAATACGCTCCCTCTTGACTTGCTCAATGCTTCATAGAGCATCAGAGGCTTTTTGGACCAGGATACAGAGAGTTAAAAAAATAAATAAAAAAAAACGTTAGCATAAGGTTATTGTATCAACCTTTTAATTATTAATGCACCATGGACATTTTCTATTAGAAATCTAGAAAATTCATAAAATTAAAGATTGGAAAACAAAAATCCTGGAAAGTTTTGTTTATTCTGTTTCTATACTGTATAGTTGCATGGAAAAACAATAATAATTAATTAAAATAATGTAAAATTTCCCAAACCAATAACAATTGAAATGGGCGTGTTTTAAAGTAATAGTCAGTTTTGTACTCCTTTCGAAATGTTCTTTTTCTGGTTGATCACTGGTTAAATAAACAATTTGGTTACGACTATTTGCGTACACACACACACACACGCACAGAGGATCCCAAACAAGATTATACACACTCCAACATGAAAAATATATAGGCCTAAACAAAGTATTACTAAATTTATACAAAAACCTCAAATGGTGCGACTACTGACATCTTTAGAGAAAACATAATTCCTTTACACATTGCAGACCAATTTAAAAAGTTTTTTAAAAGGGCGTAGATAACTGTTGAAGATAACCTTTTTTTGGGTCCCTGTATACAGAGTCAGGCAAAAAAATTTATTCACACTTCAGGAAAAGAAAAATTATATGATGTATATTGTATTAATAGAATATTAATAATATTATCATAATATTATCATCCATCCATCTAGTAACCTTTGTAGGCCAACTAGGGACCGTTGAGGCCAATGGTGACCATTGTATTTATTTCCATTTTACAACTGTGGTAGGACCTCTGGTCAACATTCACACACTCATTCACACTCTAGGGGCAATTTGGAAATGCCAGTTAGCCCAATCTGCATGTCGCCGCACATTTTCACTGTATTAAAGCGATGGCATATTATTATTTATCCATTGGGAGAGGAAACCGGAGAACCCAATGGAAACCCACCAAGCACAGGGAGACACATGCACCATATTTATTCCATAACTACTGTATAGAGTCCTAAAAAGATTTTTGTGTCATATACCGGAATATTTAAGGGTCAAAATTCTAAGTTAGGCTAGACTTATCAACTGGAAAATAAATAGAAATAGGATGGCATTATGTGCCATTTTCTTCTCAAATATGTATGAATATTTTACTCATTAAATATTTATTTAATCAAGAAGAAAAAGCATGTATGATCTAAGAAAAAAACAGCTACTAAATCATAACTTTGCATATCACTGAGGTTGAACCCTCAGGAGTACGTCATTTTGTACCTTTTAAATATATCTTTCACATCAAACCTTAGCTATAATATACCTTTAAAATGATCAAAGTTACACATTTGGACTTAGTTTTAGTGTAACACTTTAAAGTTATATGGCATGGAACTTTCTAGCTATAAAGATGCATTGTCTACCCTATATGCTTAATGTAGATGTACATGCACCCTCCCTCCATGGATCCACTATACTGTTCATGGAAAAGCACAGTTTAGAAGTCTTTTGTATATGAATAATTAATGTTATGGGTGTGCCCATGTCTATCAATGTCCCTCCTCCCGGTTGCTCTTCTCCATTTAACTTGCAGTTTTATTGTTCCTAGAAGTTAAACACTGCAAAGCAAAGCTCACCAGGAAATCCCAGCTTCCTGTAATTCATAGTCAGCTTCTGTTTTTTTTTTTTTTTTTTCTTTACTGGAAACAGGATCAGAGATTTTCACTCAAACACATTTTATCTGAATAAAATAGGGACTATCTCAAATACGAGAAAATTGTATTCAGATGAAAAAGTCTATTTGTGTTTTATGTAATTTTATGACATTAAAAACTGTTAATTTGAGCTAAATAAAAATAAAAGTGAAATGCCGTCCTCTAGTGGAGAAAATCTAATAAAATTCCTTCTACAGTATCCCCATGTTAAGTTTTTTTATTTTTTTTATTTTTAAACAGACCATTAAAATGCCATGATCCACACTTGCTACATGATGACCTTTGACACAAGCTGTAAATCTTCTGGGGCATGACTGCCCTTCCAGAACTTCAGCTCTCTCTACATATAACTAGTAGTGATGAATGGAGATGTGTATCACATGGACGTCACCAAAGCGCTGAGTTACCTGGACAGTCCAGGGTGCAGCAAATTATCCTACAATGTGCACTTTTACGTTTTTGAATGTTGTATTTAATTTTTTTTATCAATTGTACCAATTCGCATATTCTGAGAATGTATTTTTCTTTTGTCTTGTTATTGTGATGAGTGTTTGAGCACAACGGAACAAAAGATCCAGAGAATAAAAAGGGAACAAAAAGGGAACAAAAAGTGAAGGAATTAAAATGATTTGTTTATAGATGAATCATCAGTGAGTCAGGTCTTCGAAGCAATTTCAGGCCTGATTTGTCTCATTTTTTTCTTAGGGAAGAGAGCAATGGGGTGATGAAGGTGTCTGAGGGTGTCACAGAGAGAGAGAGAGAGAGAGAGAGAGAGAGCTGTACAGTGTAAAGTGCACCTGACTAAAGACTGTACACAAAAAACAGGAAGTTCAGTGAATGCTTATCACACTAGGGTGTAAAAAATGTATTGCAATGCAATAGTGTTATTAGCTCTACTATGCAAAAAATATATACACGATTTATTCCAATTGTATAGAAATTTCTTTTATAATAAAAAGTATTCTGTTTAGGTGGCAGTGCAGCGTAGTGGTTAACACTGTTAACATCTTGCATTTTCAGTGTCGAGGGTTCGGTTCATGCCTCAAGTCTATGGCGAGTACATCTTCTCCCCGTGCTTAGTGGTTGCCTCCTGATAATCCAGTTTCCTCCAACAGTACAAAGACATGCAGATTAGGCTTATTAGTATTCCCTAATTGCCTGTAGTGTGTGCGTTTGCTCTACGTTCCATGAATTTAACCCCATCCTTGTGCCCCGAGTCCCCTGGGAGCAAACTGATCTACAGAAGACATCATTGCCACTGCTCCTCATGCCGCATTAACCCACCTTGAACACTAGGGGAACTACATGAGGATGCCCTTCACGGATTTCAGCTCTGATTTCAGTGCTGTTATCCCGAGGAGATTAAACCTTGGACTTTCCCAACCAACCTGCTACTGCATTAGGGATTTTTTCGACACCAGTGTATTAGACTATACCACCACCTCTCGTCCACGTTTACACTGACCACTGGCGCCCCACAGGGATGTGTGTTAAGCCATATTCTTTACAGTATATTCTCTACACTCATGACATAACTGTGCTTCTTCAACACAACTTACAATAGGATCTGCTATTCTCACACAACCGTTGCTCCATCGACGTGATATAACACCCGTACGGGACGGTGCAGACAGAACTGCCCTTCAGAAGATCATCAACACCTCATAAAAAATCATCGACTGCTCACTAGTCTCCCCGGAAGAGCTATTCAGCTCTCTGTGCCACAGCAGAGCAAACAACAACCTGAAAGATCCAACCCACTCTGAACACCATCTGTTTGACCTCATGCCCTCTGGCACACACTTCAGGTCCACCACAAACAGACTCATGAACGGTTTCTACCCCAGAGCTACTGTATATGACAACAAACACTGTCACTGAATACACTATTATTTGCACTACACACACTCACATGCACAAACAGAAGATCATAAACTTTACTGAATGTTATTTCATATTCATTCATTTACTAGTCTAAGTACCCGTTGTTGACAGGGAAAGAGTTTGTAGAAAGAGTTTAAGATTAAATGTAAGTTTAATGTAATCAGTGATATTATTATTTTAGGTTGAAGCTCACGTACATGTCTGTCTGTCTTTCTGTACACCAGAACTCTCTGTCTAACCTAATAATGCAAATAAATTAAGTTTCATAAGGTTGCGTATCTTATGCTTTGTTTACGCTAAGTTGTACTTAAAAATACACTCCCTGTTCGGTAATCGAGGAGTGAATCACAGTTGAGAAATCGAAAAGGTACATAAAATTTTGTCTTAAAAACGACTGCAGCACATTAAAATTAATTTATACCACTTCAGTGTGTTATTTCAGGGGTGAAAATGTTATAATTCAAACGTTTCATAAAATTTTGTCCAGCGGTCAGTTTAAGACGCCCCCAAAGTTTGATGCATTGCGCAGTACGCTGTCAAGACTTGTGGTTTATAATCTGGCACATAACTACTCATAACTTTGCAAGGTTCAGTTTTCTTAGTGTAAGTACCATTTTTTTTGGAGTAAGCCATGATAAGTCACGTGTGTATGTGTGTGTGTGTGTGTGTGTGTGTGTGTGTGTGTGTTTGTGTGTGTTGAGGATTGTGGCCTCTTGTAGGGACGTTATTGTATTTTTTATTATTATTTATGACAAGTGTAAACTATTAACATCAACATTAAAGTATGACACCGGATGACATTATGATTACAAAAATAATATAGGAAGACAAGAAAAAAAAATGTAAAAGTAAAAACTAAAACAGACTAAATATATAAAAAAGAGGGTTCAGATGAAGTAAATCTAAATCTATGTAGCATTTATCATATCATTACACAATTTCACAAATTTGGCACTTTTTTGGTATTCATATTTTTTAGTATTGTAATTAGGGAGTGTTGAAGAAAATTTACATTTATGAATATAATAGGTGCATTACGGTAATACTGTGTCTTCGGCATACATATGTGTATGCACGGTAAACTATAGCATTGATTGGCTCTGTTGAGTGACGTGTATAGTCACGCCCATCTATACAGAAATGCGCTGAATGAGTAAAAAAAGTGCTAGGTGCTGTGACATAATCTGGCACATAACTGCTCCTAACTTCCCTAATCAACATTTTGATTTAATTTATGGTACAGGTTAAACTTTAGGAAAATACCTAAGTACTGTCGAAGTTTCATCAAAGCCTGTTAGATATAGACAGAAATTTTCAGAAAGCCTGGTCTCTGCACGGCCAATGTCCAGTACTGATTTAATCATTTTAGTGACTCGGTTCTTTAAATCTCGCTCATCAAAATAAACTAATCTTTTTTGAGTCATTTTGTTCATTTCGTTCTTTTGATCAGAAATAAAAACTAAAATGTTGCATTTTCAATAAACAAAAATACCCCCAATATGTACACAAATTTTGGCAATAGTTCCAGTAATGAAAATATTACAATGTAGCTAAGGACATATTATAATAAACAGAATGAGTAGCTCACCTCTCATATCTTCCAGTCTGAGTCGTTAGTTCTTTTGAATCTATTGCACTGCATAGCGTCTATGGGAGTCACGTGACAAAAGAACGAACGACTCGGAGTAGAAGAGTCATTAAGAAGAATCGCTCAATTCTGTATCCTGTACATAACCTACAGAGGTTTTGCGATGATTTGCGCATGCGCACCCAGTAGAAAATGAACGCATCACTCTCCGAGATTACTCGTTCTTCTTAGTCACCTTAAAGATTCGTTCAAAAAGAACGAATCGTTCATGGACGACCCATCACTAATGTCCAGCTATCATTTAAAGAGCTAGTTCTGACCAATGTACAGACAAAACCTTTCTTTTATTTATATAGATTCACAGCAGCTAAATTGGTACATAAGACAAAATCATATTTAACAAACGAATGTGCAATACTGTCACGTTCAATATCTCAGTCTTATTTTTTATTTAAATAGTTAATGCTTTACTTATATTTAAAGAGTATAAGCTTGCCAGATCACACTGTTCACTTGTACAATATTGTTAAATGCAATATTTCAGTCACTCACTTTATTCTGCATACAGGGTCTCAGGTGAATTACAATTCATCACAGGCATACAAACATACTGTACACACACTCACACGCTCATTCAAACACTTCGGTCATTCTGGGATGCCAATTAATCTAATCTGCATGTCTTTGGACTGTGGGAGACCATGCGAAGTCCATGATGCAATGTCTCATCTGCTTTAATATATTATCTGATCAATGTATTTTTAATATTCCTACTGTTTTATATTTATGTTTATCCTCTTTTTATTCTGTTTTTATGCATCATAATGAGTGGCACATAATTTCGTTTAATAACAATAAAGAATCTCAATAATAATAATAAACTGGCACGCGGGAATAACTGGATTAGAAACCGCGAAACAACGGTTCCATAGTTACGCTTCCATAGTCAAGCTCAAATCATTATGCCCCATTTTGCCGCTACCGAGGTCCCTTTTTTATGATTGACAAGCATTTTATCCAGTAGTAAAACGGACGGTTGGATGACGTCACATAGCCTGCGCCAATGGTTCCCGGGGTGACGGTTTGCTGCATTTCTATTGGTCGAGCCCGTCGCTGTCTTCCGTTTTAAAACAACAAACGTCTTCCCGCAGCTGAAGTCTGTGCTGCTGGAAGTCGGGTCTGTTCATAAAGGGCCACATTTGTTATTTATTTTTTTGCCACCTAATATAAGAGAAACCTCTGAAGGTTGAGGTCAGTATCGTGGTTGAAAAGGAGCTAGCTGGCGGTAGATTAGCTGCGTACATGTCGAGACACGTAACACCCAGACTCAAGGTGAGTCTCATGTCCACACTAATGTACATTTAATATGTTTGTATTAAAATATTTGGGATGTAATGGTGCTAAACGGTTGGTTCGTGTATTTTGGTAATTCCAATAAGACATTTGTGGTGGCTTCGTCCCGCGGTGACGTCATAGGGAGGCTTCGTTATTGATAGTGCAGTTATAATGGCTTTTAAATGGAGAAAAAACAGCAACCTAAAATATAAGGAATGTTCTGTGACATTCTACACAGAAAAGGTAGAATTAGTTCCACAGAACCTCTTTAATAGCAATAACTTACTTTTAAACGTTTTGAATCCACTTAATGCACTAAATTTACACCAGTGACAATGTAGAGAAAAAAAATCATAATTATTTACAATAAGGCTTCCATGTGTAAGGTTTTAATTTATGTCAGAAATAATTAATAATCAGTTTTTATGTCCAACTTTTGACAGAATGTATATTCGTTATAAAATGAGTAACACCAATGACAGACTTAAAGCTTCGCATAAAATTGCTGAATAAATGATGACATTTCTAAACAAATGAAGCGAGACATGCCTTTTGCATTTGTCCGCGCTTTTCATCTAGTGACCTCCGACTCAGTAACGATTTCAAATTGTAAAATGTATTTCTTTTTGTGTAACAGTAACACCAATGACATACTTTTGGGGTGACTGATTTATTTCATATTATTAATTATAATAAATTATTGTTTCATGATAATAGTGTTTAACATATTTTATAACTTATTGATGTTATTGTGAATCAGGTTTATTTCATGAAAACAATATCTTTTAGATGAAAAGTATACAGTCCCACTTTGATGTATGATCTTAGTGACAAAACATTTCCTTGAACTTTGCCTTTAAAAAAATGATACAATTAAATATTGAACATTTAAAATAAGTAAATGTATTTCATGATAAGTACATATTATATTTTCTGCACCTGTACATGTAATGTGTTTGTTAATTTAAATGATTTTGGCATCAGCAAAACTAAGTGACAGCACTTTCCACCATATTTCTAAAATGACTTAAGGAATAAACATCTTGCTGTTAGTTCCTATATACTTTTTTTATCCTAATTTTTTATCAAACTTCAATGTTATACAAGTGAGAAATCCAGCGTAGTGGAGATATTAGTGCTAAAAGACTAAATCACTGCAAACCAGGTCAGTGTTGTGACTCCATCCTCATTCTTGTGTGTGGGTGTGTCACTTGCAGGTGGTGTCCTCAGGCAGGTTGACAGGATCTGGCAGAGGACAGGTGACCAGGAAAAAGTAAACTGCCACCAACCCCCCCACCCCCACCCTCTCCCCTCCCCGGCATTTAGTGACACACTCCTTTATGTGTATATGCCCTTTAATAAGTCTTAATCAGAATTCCTTAACTTGTAACACAGGGCGGCGGGACGACCTCTCCATCTCGACCCTTCGTATTCTCTTTACTCTACAGATTCAGAAGATCAGGTAACTTTATCATCACATTAACAACATCAATGAACATATGTTTGTTTGAATTAATTTACACATGAAATATCTTGATCAGGTCATAACCATAAACAGAGGCTTGGATCGATGTGCGACTTTGCTCAGTAATATTCTTCAAGCTGAAAAAACAGGTACCTGATGATTGATGTGAGTGTGTGTTGTATTTTTTTGTGCATGTTTATTATGTTTTTTTTATTTTATTTTTTTTACATACCCAGCAGACCCCAAGACAAAGTCACAAATCTCAAAGGCAGCTCCTTGTAAAAAGAAAACATCACTTCACAAGAACGAAGCAGAAAAAAAGAGGGTTGGGAAGAAGGCAAGTGCAGTCGCATGCAGGAACAAGAGACCAGGTGATGTCGCACACGCATATCAGGGTTTAGATTATTTTCAAGCTCGGGGGAATGATATTATATTTATCAAAGATTTTCGTATACTCTTTGTAGCTCTGGTGCAGAAGACCATCTTGCCGTCGCAGGCTTGCGCAGGCTTGAGAAGGCAGGCGTGTGCCGGAGGTGTGCAGCAGCCCTCTCCTGTCGATGTCATCATCGGATCTGAAGTGCAGCCAGGAGAGACTTCGGTGACACGAGTGGAGTGTGTTCAGCCACACAGCTTTCCTCTAGGCAGCAGTCTTCCATCCACAGGTAAAAAAAAACAAAAAAAAACACATGGGTTGTCTTAGATTAGTGGCTGATTTAAAAACATTTTATCAATTGTCTTGATTCATGATTGATTGTTTTACTGTATAAAAGCATAGAGTGTATGCAATCCAGTAAAACATAGGACGACATACTGTAGTGCATGGTGCATCAGAGATACAGATGTGCGTGCATGTTTTATTTATTTATTTATTTATTATTTTTTTGCAGGACCGCAGCCCTCGACTGTATTTAACTGCCGTCTGACCACCTCCACCCCTGCGCTCAGTCCTCACGGCCCCACATCAGCTCAAAGTCAATCGGTACGAATCGGCACACAGACATCCCCAAAGCCAAACGACAAACGTGATTAATTAAATACTGAGAGACTCGGATGCTCGATCTGTGCTGTCAGTTTCTCATTCCTCATCTGTCACTCAATGTCAACTTCTATTCTGTTTCCGCTGCTGTATCTCCTACATCTGTGTAGCCTCACAGAGGAGCAGACGGGGAGATGCATCACTTCACGCAGCAGTTAGCTGGAGCCACTGCGGCGCCATCGACTCAACACGGAGCTTTAAGTGCCGCGGTTACTTCCGCCCAGTACACAGCATCTTTCTCTGTAGCACCAGCTATCCAGGTGCGGCCTGCAGTCTCCACAGCGGTCTCAGCTGTACAGTCCTCCAGTCCTGTTCTAATTGGACCTCATGCAGGCTCAGTTGGACAGAGCGAACCTCAGATAAGCCCGTCTCCTTCTGCGTCAGCGCGCATCCCCACACCGGTACCCCTCCCCACCCACATCCTGGTGTGCGACAGTTCAGAGGATCAACAGCTTTCTTCTGGAGAGTGTGTGTCATCTTTGTCAGAGGAGAGCGGAGACTGCATGAGCGAAGAGGATGAGCTGGACAGAGTGGACACCATGCCAGTCAGAGACACAAGCTGTCAGAGCAGCATAGACAAACGTGCTGTGATGCTGAAACACAAAAGCAAGTCAGGGAGCCCTGAAAAGACAGCCAGGAAGGTGATGACTGTCAAATACCTGTTAGGAGAGCTGAAGGCGCTGGTGGCTAATCAAGGTGAGTGTTTCAGTCCAGCGGTGCCTTTGTGAGACCTCACTAACTAGCCCAATGTCTGTCCACCCCACTGTCCAACTCATTGACTGTCCACTTCACTGACTCTTATTCACTTAATCCCTACTTTATTCTCAGTCTCACTAAATCCCTTCCTCACTGACTCCCTATGTCATTTACTGAATTACTCAATCCCTTCCTCACTGACTGATTCACTGACTCCCTGCCTCAATGACTCGTTGTGTAACGGACCTTACACTTCATTCAATGACTTCCTGAATCCCTACCTCATTGACACATTGTCTAAATCTCTGACTCACTTCTTCATTTACTGAATTACCTGCTTAATTCTCAGACTTTTTGAGTCACCGCCTCTCTGACTGACTGACTCTGACTGTCTACCTCACTGACTCTGTTATTCAGTAGAATCCCTACCTCACCGTTTTACCCCTCTGACTCCCTAGTTCATTCAGCGACTTAATGAATCCCTACCTCACTGACTCCCTATATCATTTACTGAATTCCTTCCTCACTATCTGCCTCACTGACTCACTGTCTAACTGACTGACTTTCAATCAATGACTAACTGAATCGCTACCTCACTGACTTATTGTTTACCTCACTGACTCCCTATTTCATTCACTGAATTCTCTGCACCATTACTGAGTCAGTACCTCATGACTGACTTTTACTGTCTACCTCACATAGACTCTTTCTGCCTCAGGCGCTCCCTGCCTCACTGACTGCCTAACTCACAAAATGACTGACTCCTTATTACACTGACCTTAAAGTCATTCATGATTTACTAAATGCCTAACTGACTCCCAGGTGGCTGGCTGACTCGTTGAGCATCTGACTCTTTGACTGATTGACCGACTGACTGATGTACCGTATGAGTGACTACTGACTGACTGACCTGTTGGCTCACTCACTGACGGATTCATTGCCTCACTAACTCAATCGTTGTTTCACTGACTCGGTAACATCACTACTGACTCTTGGAATCTGGAATTGAATCACTTGTTCATTGACTCATAAACTAAATGTGTTTGATCATGCTACGTCTGTAACAATGTCTGGGTGCACTCTGTTTGTTCATCTTCCCTGTAGACAGTGAGGCGGTTCGTCTCATCTCGGAGGTGGAGCAGAGCATCTCCCTGCTCCCTGCCATGGTGGGCAGCACCAACATTCAGGCTGAGCTCGCCCTCGCGCTGCAGCCACTGCGAAGCGAGAATGTGCAGCTCCGCAGGTTAGTAACGGTAACGCAGCTTCTAACATTTACTGATTTGTAATCTTAAGCAACGTGAATTACAATAGAGAGACAGACTAGTCTTTTTATTAGGACAAATTCACATGACTCATGGAATGGCTTTTAAGGAATAGAAGCAGAACTACTTTTTTGCAACTTTTTTGTTTTTAATAAATCTGCCATATAGAGACCCACTGCTATATTAAAAGACAAAGTGCAAATATACAAAACTGTGATATCAAATGTGTAGTTAAACCTACAAGACAAAGTGCAGTTTGAAAATTTGAAGAAGTGCATTAGTTTGATATCTGGCGATCATGTTTAAAATGTACCTCAGTACACTACAGTACTAGATAACGTTATAGTGAGTTTAAGTCGAATAGCTTAAATCATTCTACTTATTATTCTTGTATTATATATTTGTTCTACTTTTATCTTTCTGAGCTTCTGCACAAAAATTCCAAAGCACAACTCAAACATTTGGTATGCGTACAGATGCCAAATAAATCTCTTGAATCTTGAATCAATCCTGGCTGAGGGACCGTCCTAATTTCTGGCCTAGAAAATTGTAACGTCTGAAATGGGGGAAAAATTTAAAAAAAAAAAACTAGCCAGATGCCTTCTCTGGAAATATTAAAACCCTTTTTTTTTTTTTTTTTTTTTTTCATTTTAAATATTACTTACTGCACCTTTAATTTAGTTGTTTCCTGAAATACCTTAACACCGGTGTGTATATTGTTCTCTAGGCGCCTGAGGATCCTCAATCAGCAGTTACAGGAACGGGAGAGAGCAGAAAGGCAGGCCAGACCGGTGGATTGTCAGCTAGAATGTAAGAACATCTTTTGAAGCTTCACGTTAGATTTCATCAAGATGGATATGAAGGAGTGCAGCAGGATTACTCACTCACGCACTCATGTACTCACTCGTCATATATATACACCGTATCCTGTATTCAGGGTCCCGCATACAGGGGCCTGGAGCCAATCCCAGGAGACTTAGGACACGAGACAGGGTGCCAATCCATCACAGGGCATGCAGCATGATTCAATTATGTTTAATGTTAATATTAGATTGGAAGGTTGTTATATTAGTAGTATAAATAGTTGTTAATCAGTTAAAAATGTTTGTGTTTATGATGTTGTTTGTGTTTATGACGGTACTCGGACTTAATGTGAGTTTAGATGTGTGCGTGTGTGTGTGTGTTTACAGTGATCTCACTGCAGTCGCTGAACCACACACTTCAGACTCAGTTAAATGACTGCCAGAGAGAGCTGGAGAACCTTCGGCAGGAGAACCAGAAACTACAACAGGCTGTAGAGGACAAAGAGAAGGACCTAGAGCAGACCAAAGTGCAGTGCGAGTTAGAGACAAGTCGTATACGTATGGGTAAAGAACAGGGATTACTTTTATTTATTTTTATTTTACTATTATTATTATTTTTTACATTAAGATTTAAGAATTGTGGTATAAATTATATATACTGTATATAAGTTTGTCAGAAAATATACTCTACCATGGAATAACTTTTCTCTTTTTCTCTTTTTTTTTCATAAATTAAATAGCTATATATGGTGCTGCAGTGATTGAAAGTGCTGTACTAGTGTACACACATTTTTCTGTAACACATTTTTCATATGATGCACTCCCTTGCCTACGAATTGAATGCATATGCATTCATGGCCAATGTTAATTAAATAAATAATGTCTATTTTGGTAAGTAATAAAATGCCCCTACATCATTTAGATGTGAGCGAGGCGTTAGCTGAAATGCGAAACTGTCAGGCTAAGCTGGAAGACTCTGAGAGGGAGAAGACTGCACTGACACACAGCCTCCAGCAGAAGGAGGCAGAGATCACAAAACTACAGGCGCTCATCAGGTATGGTCAAGTGCAATACAGGCGAATTTTACACCTGATATGTAATTTATAAACATCTCATAAAATAAAGACCTGCACTTGTCAGACCTTTTAAAGTTTTTTTTTTACATTTGTCTGCACACAGAAATCTTCAGAAAAGCCCCATCCCCTGCTACCCTGTTCAGACAGACGTCTCTAGGCCTCCTGCAGCTCAACTCACAAAGAGTGTTCTAGATCAGTATGAGAATCAGCAGCTAGAGCCTGCCTTGACTAACCGAGTCACAGACTCCGTTACGGCCTACCTTCAGACTCTGAAGGATTCGGGACACAGCTCACCACCTCACCCAGGTCCCCCTCAAACCCATAAAGTGTCTCACTCTTCGCTTGGCCAGTGGAAACGCATGCAAGAGAGCTCCCCTAAAATCTCAGATGTACACACCTCACTAAAAAACACGATCGTTAGCAATGTGAGTCGGGAGAGCGAAACAGACTTTGTTCCGCTAAGAGAGACGACGAGGGTGCAGTCTGCACCAGTTTCCCAGAAGCATTCTCCAGTTCAAGAAAGCAATCACGTCGGACTGAAGTACCTCGGTCTTGCTTTTAATACACTTGGCATCTCGAATGAACTCCCAGCTCTGGATGATGATTGTTGTACAGATCACCTTTCCTGTCCTGATGGCGTGAGCAGACAGCTGAAACAGTCCAGGGTGGGTGCTCTTCATCCTGCAGAGCAATCCCAATCCCAACATGCACCTCGACGTCTACAAATGGGCGAGGCGTCAGTATACGCAGGAAGGCCGTCAGCATACGAGAACTCCTTTTATTCATGTGATATAAAATCCTTAGCTTCAGACTGGAGCGTGAACTCTGGGTCTACGTTTAACACGCGGGACGAGCAAGAGTTCCGTAACGGGTTAGCAGCTTTAGATGCCAGTATTGCCAGCCTACAGAGGACCCTGAAAGCTGACCTTAAGAGATGATTTTGTTTTAAAACTAACAACTTTTGTTCGAATTTTGCCTGTATATTTTAAGTGTTTTTAATTATGCTATTAAATTATTTGTAATTAAAGTGTGCATGTTATCTGGTAGTCTTTTGCAAAGTGTGTTGTAAGAAGATATAGCATCAGATAGCTGTGTTTAAAAAAAAAAATTATTTTTTTTAAACCTGAACAACACATTATCAAAAATAGATAAATGTCTAATATAACCGTATACTTTAATTATATCCGTACACAGACAAGTCATGACAGGATCATGGACACACAAGGCGTCCAGTACGATCCCACAGAAAAGTCAATCCTGGCCATGATGGAAACACTAGAACACCCAGTGTGCCACAGGCCACCAAATTTCTTCCAAGGGTTCAGAGCTGCACAGGGGGAACCCACACAATACCGGGCTTAATGTGGTGTGTTGTAATGTTATGGCTGATCAGTGTATATTGAAATATCAGCCACAATATGACTGCGCTGTACTATCAATACACACCTATAGCTGTAACACCCGATGCACCACAGCCCACCATGCACAGGGCCCAGCAGACAAAGAGCCTGAGGTCGCCAACCTCGCCTCCAAACTACCACAGATACCACAGCACAGTCATATTGTGGCTGATATTTTTATATACACCAATCAACCACAGCGTCCCAGTGCTGTGGTATCTGGCACTGGGACGTTAACAGTCTTCTGGGTGCTGTGGGTTGTGGAGTGGGTCCTCCATGGAACGTACTTGTTTGTCCAGAGTAATCGAATTGGGGAGTTTGGAGACCTCAGGTTCTTTGCCTGCTGGGCCCCGTGCATGGTTGGCTCTGGTGCATCGGGTGTTCTAGCTAATCGGTGTGGATTGATGCATGGGGTATTCAGTGGTAGGTTTTTTTTTTTTGCCTGCAATGCAGAAGGCCCGGGTTCAGTTCCCAACCAATGCCCAAACCCCAGCCACTGGATGCAGTGCCGGTCCCAAGTCTGAACTAAAATGGGAGGGTTGCATCAGGAAGAGCATCCGGCGTAAAACCTGCGCCAAGTTGTTGAGTGGATCAAATCTTTGGCAGACCAACAACAAAGTGTATATTGAAATATAGTCCTTAAAATACTTAACAGGTTTAAATGTTTTTTTTTCCTTAACTTTGAATAGGCAATTACACACAATATGGTTATCCAACATTGGTGATATTCTACTTAAAATATAAAAATAATTTGTCTACAATTTTTTTATTTATGCTAACACGCTTATACTTTTTAAAGTGATTCAGTGTTTTCAGTGAAATGGCGCCATATTGCTGGTCGTCGCGGATTGATGACGCAACCGTTGCTTCAGCAACCAAATATGCTGCTTTCTGTGTGTGTGTGGTTTGAACTCGGCTATGAAACGTCGTTTTATTTAATGAGCTTGGGTTTCAGTTATGTTAAATAAAATAATAAGGTCTAAATGAAGTGTAAGTCGTATCTAGGTCTTTTATACTTTATATAAGTTATATTTAATTAAACGCGAGACAGACAAACATGGTGCTGTCAGAAGAAGAGGAGCTGAAAAGCCTCGTCACTGAAACCGCAGAAGAGACGTTTCTGGAAGTCTTGACGAAGCTGAAAGGTAAGTAAACTCACATTTAGCACACAAGAAATACCAAAATACACACGACTTGATATTTATTGTTTACTGTGCGGCTTGGAAAGAGCTTTTAGGCAGGAAGTCTGTGGGAGACCAGAAGGGTTTAGAGAAATGCAAACAGGAGCTTTACACCTGCAGAGTGCTGCACTACTGCTCTGCTGCTCTCAGATTCAATCCAGCACAAAGCACAGGAGGTTATACTTCCATCACTCAAATGGCAGACATCCTCAGGTACAAAGAGATTTCTTCCATTGCTTTCTGTAAAAAAAAAATAAAAAAAATTATTTATTTATTTTTTTACACCAGTGCATTTGTTGTTAATCACATTTTAATCACACCTTCCCTCAGCACATGCTGTGTAGGGATCGGCTCTGTGACAGAGCGAGAAGTGTTTCACCGTCAGTTTCTTCCATCTGTAACCGAGAACATCCTCTTCCTCGCAAACCGCATCATGAACAGAGCAATAAGGGTCAGTAACCTTGTTTTTGCATATTATGAGAGAGATCATTTACTCCCATATATACATAAATTCACTCATCTTATATATATTATATTACATCTATATTCGTTACCATCTGTCTGTTTAGGAACACCTCAATTCTCTCAACTGGCTCATGAGCACGGTCATCTAATTCTAACATCTAACAATTTTTATCATCATGTTACATACAAGGCGATGTTCGAGTCAACCTGGGACTTGTGATGAAAGTTCTCATGAATGAAGGCTTAAAAGCGCTAGACATTTACAGAAGACTTTATGTATAGAGTAAGGCAATGGGACTGTTACCTGCAGTAAAACATTTGAATGGTACAAACTTTTTAAAGAAGCGCATGAATGACGATCCCAGCCAATGTGGTTCGGACCCCACTGCAACCATTCCAGTGATCCTTGAAAATCGACAGATAAGACACATCTGTCTGTGGGAACTGTACACACAATCATTCACCAACACCACTTGCACATTACAGGAACTCGGCTTGGAGTTATTGCCACATCCTCCGTACTGTCCCGACCTCACTCCAAGC
This sequence comes from Clarias platycephalus, assembly GCA_030068275.1. Classification (NCBI taxonomy): domain Eukaryota; kingdom Metazoa; phylum Chordata; class Actinopteri; order Siluriformes; family Clariidae; genus Clarias; species Clarias platycephalus. The sequence continues at coordinate 33,109,472 of JAQQZT010000037.1, read as the reverse complement.
CATTTCCACCTGTTTGTGCCAATAAAGGAACTCCTGGGAGTCCAGCTTTTCAGGCGATCTGATCATGGCTCTGGCCTACTGAGAAAACTTTCTACCTTGATGGAATCCAAGCACTAGTGAAACTAGTTTAGAGAAATAAATGTAGTTTTTACTCTCCTAACTGTGTTCTGTTTTTTTGCACAGTCAAAAGTACTGGTTTGACTTGAACGACCCTTGTATATAAATTTTTGTCTATTAAACAGGCTATAGTGATCAGGCTCTGGGAAAACATTCCTACAGGCTCTGGATGTAGGATGGGAATACTCTATTTAGTGTAGCCAGGGCTCTTACTAGTATGTTTTTGGGATGTGGAAGAAAACCAGAGAAAAAATGCCTATGCAGACATAAAGAACTTTCAGTATAGACGGCAATGACTGAGAAGCTATGAAAAATATGAACACTTTCTTTCTTCTCCGACAGGATAAAGGACAAGCCGAGATGATCCGTCTCTTTCGGAACGTCTTTAATTCTCTCAGCTGGCTTCTCAGAGCTCACACTCATCTAATCCCCCGTGGTACGACAAGAAGGTTTCAGAGTTTCTGCCAATACCTGAGTTTGCTTTATAATGAGGCGTATTGTATCGGAGTAATGTTGTGCATGCTTTCCTTTCAGTTCTCGATTCCAAATATTACGAGAGCGTGCAGATGAGCGATGATGACGAGGTCTCGGCGGTTATACTAACGATGTGGTACAATCTGTTCAGGACTAACAGGTAAAGCCTGTTAGCTGTATGCTAAACATTCTTTTTTTTTTTTTTTTTTTTAAATAATTTTTTGGGTATTTCCAATTTTCTCCCCAATTTAGTCGTGGCCAATTCCTCCCTGTCACTAGGGGGCTCCCTCATTAAGGCTAC